>JAKSZP010007283.1:0-38869 GCA_022478985.1 Massospora cicadina | reverse complement strand
AAAAAAAATGAGCTCGGCGCCTATCCTCCTATATCCTGATTTCAGCAAGCCTTTTATCATACAAACTGACGCCTTGTTAACTGCAATTGGTGGTGTGCTATTGCAGATTGCAGATGATGGAGAGGAGCATCCGGTTGCTTATTGCAGCAGGACGCTGAATAAGCATGAGCATAATTACACTATGACTGAAAGAGAATGCCTGGCTGTCATCTATGCTTGTAAACAATTTCAGGTTTACATTCACGGAACCAAATTTCAAGTAGTAACAGATTACAGCTCATTATGATGGCTCCACAATCTTAAGGAACCTGAAGGATGGTTAGCCCGCTGGGCTCTGAAATTACAAGCGTACAATTATGAAATTATTTGTAGAGCTGGAGTGGCCCATCAAAATGCATATGGACTATCACGACTTCCAATTGTAGCTGTCCTGAGCAATTTGGCCAATGAGCTTCATGAAAAAATGATTAACTGAACATATGAAGATGAGCCACCCAAAGTTCAAAAAGCAATTGAGAAAGCATTAATTGACACCGAATATTGAGATGGAGCTTTATGCAAACTTAAGCCTGATAGACAACTTTGAACCTTTTTCAAAACCTTCTGACTGAATGGAGATTATCACACAAGCACACAAGGCCGTCAGATATGGGGAAATTACCAAGATGCTAGAATTGATTTGATCAAATTACTATTGGGATTCCATGCAATTTGATATCCAAGATGTGCTCAATAAATGTCATTCATGCCAAATTGCAAAACCTATGAAGTTGGATGTGAAATACCATTTAATCAAACCTGACTGGGCCTGGCATACCGTGTCAATTGATGTAATTGGCCCTTTGCCTGTGAGTAGCCTAGGCAACGAATACATAATTGTTGCTATTGACCATCTACAAAATGGGTGGAAGCTAAAGCAATTTGAGACTTTGGGGACCTAACTACTGCCAAGTTTATTATGGATAATATTATCTATAAGCATGGATGCCCCCAGAAGATATTGACAGACAACGGCACGAATTTTACTGCCCAAATGGTACAACAGCTAAATGAGTTGATGTCTATCAAAGGAGTGTTGTAAACACCATACCATCCTGAGACTAATGGTATGGTAGAGCGAGTGAATGGCACTTTAGTCAGCATTTTACGCAAAAACACAGCCTTAGCGCCTTCACAATGGGCAACTCTAATTAGTGCGACCATGTTTGCATACAATATTAGACACCACAGCAGCACAGGCCACTCTCCATTTCAACTTTTATATGGTAGACAGCCCGCTCTACCTCCATTTTCTATACTCAGTACTCAGTTCAACTGACGCAATTAACCCAAATAACTATGTCAAGCAACTAGCAAAGACCCTAATTAAGTTGCAATTGGAAGCTTATCAAAATGCAATTAGTCAAAAAACTATTCAGAATAGCTATGATGATGCCAAATGGGCTACGGTGAATAAGTTTAATGAAGGACTTAGTATTATATTGTGACACTCATGGCGCAGGCTGCGCACACAAACTAGCCTCGCTCTGGAAGGGTCCATTTATCATTTTGGAGAAATCATCTGAAGATGTATATACCATTAAGGATCAAGGCAGCTGGGTTGTGAATCGAGTACATGCTAAGTTCCTTCATCCATATCATAAAGAATAATAATATAAAAAAGAAAAATAAAAATAAATATTAATTAAAAAATAAAAAATAAAATAAAGGCAAATCATATAGTTACTTCATAGATTGATGCCATACAGGCATTAAAGTAGGTATCCCCTCTTTGGTGAGGGGAGGAGAGCACGATCAACCAAAAAAGCCTGCAACAGAATCAGAGAGATGCGGATTTCATACAAGTTCCAACTGTCTAGACCCTGATGGAAATGCACCAAAACCCAAAAAATCTCGGCATCAGGCATGCTGGCCTTGTCAGCTTAGGGAAGGCTATTGAGATGACATTTGAACTTCAAGGAAGGCAATGAGTTAGACAGTGTGACTCAGGAAGAAGTGTATCCGCCACTTATATCCAGTCAAGGCGGGGGAAGTGTTGAGGAATTGACTGGACCTAATCATCAGATATTCAATATCAACAATTATGGTTCAGGTGTATCATAAGTATCTGAACTTGGGACTTACAGCCTAGCAATTTCACTTAATTATATTTGAATATGATGACATGGGCTCAAGGGCTTTGTTGGTTAGGTCGAACTTAAGTTTAAGTTTTGATTTAATGACTCGGTCATTTGGGCTTTGTTGGTCTATGTCAAAATTAGTTTTTAATGTCAGTCAAGTTTTCGATCAAATTAACTACTAATTGGTGATATAAATCGCCTTGGTATGTGCTGCAAATTGCACATAAAAGTGAATCAGTTCAGCTATTTCGAAGATGCATATGAAACGCCATCTCAAGAATGATGATGGTGTTTACTCCAACTCTGAGGCTGAGTATGATGCCCTGAGTCAAAGTATTTGTAGACGTCCTTACAAACTTTTTATGTGGCTAAGGGCCACTGAAAGTAAGGCGTCAAGGGTAAGATGTGGTTAACATCAAACCCTATAAATAACCCTTGCATTTGCACTAATAAAGACATCCTTTAACTTCTGGATTAAGTTTCTTATTTATCGTATAACCTTTTTGCGTTATTACTTTATTTTGTATTATAGTCAATTTTCACTTGGGATCAGTAGGATCAGGGCAGCGTGCCATCGTCCAAGTGAAACAACTGGGGGATACAATTGAAGTATTACCAAAAAGCTATATCATAAATTTAAAGCACCATCCCATCTATTGTCCTCACACAATAGACGTTCAAAGCTGCAGTTTTCAAACAACGAACCAGCCATCAGGCGAAGCCCAAATCTTCAACAACATGTAACTATTCCTGAAGAAGATCGACTTTTGAGCTTCTCCTTAACTCTAGACTGTGGTCTCAGGAATCTCCATACATTCAAGCCAGACTAAAGAAGATGGCTGCTAACACTAAAGTCATTGATGGTGTCTTGGTAAAACAGGTTGGCTCCACTTTTCTGCCCTATCTCCGCCCTTCTCTTTGGACTGAAACTATCATGGAAGCCCATAAGACCCTTGGGCATGAGGCTGTAAAGAAAACCCTTGAGTGGCTAAAAACCAAATGCTATTAGGAGAATATGGCTGAGTCCAACCATGATGTTTTGGAAAGTTTCTTCACCTGCCGTTCCCAGGACAAGTCTAATCCTCACTTTAAATTTGAGCTCGTAGCCCCTGGGGACCCTTTTGATACTGTTAGCATCGATGTTGTAGGTCCACTACCTGTGGGTGTCTATGGCTATCGCTATATTATCCTTGCCATTGACCACCTAAATAAGTGGGTTGAGGCCACTTCAGTCCCTCGTGCTACTTCTAGAGCTACTGCCCTCTTCCTGTACCAACATTTATTTTCCCGTCATGGTTGCCCATGGGTACTTTTATCAGAAAATGACAAAAATTTTATTTCCTTTATAGTCCTGGAATTAACTTTTTTGCTAAATATAAAGCACCTCTTTACTACACCATATCCCCCCACCACCAATGGCGCGGTAGAGCGTGCTAATGGTACTTTAATTTCCATTCTACGAAAATTAGCTGCTTCCGACCCTGTGCATTGGGATAATTTTATCCCTGGTGCCTTATTGGCCTACCAAGTTAGCTATCACAGGATGATTAAGATGTCCCCTTTCCAACCCTATATGGGCGCGAGCCTCTTTTTGCCTTCCAGTCTTCAACCTATCCTTTCATCAGCTAATCTAAGTATTGTAGAACTTATCCTGCAATGGCTAGCTGATGAAATCATATGTCTCCAAGCTATGACTAATGGATGCATCAAAACTATTAATTCTAGAGAAGGAGTTTGAGCCAATGAGCACCGTCCTGCGCTCCCTGAATACTCTTTAGGAGATCTAGTCTTGTTCTATCACCATCGCCCTGGGGGCAGGACCCATAAGATTGCCACCACTTGGTCTGGTCCCTATTGGGTGATACACCATAGGGGCCCCAAATACTCTATCGCTGCTACTGGTACTGGAACAGTTATTTATTGCATCCTCAGCCATTTTCTGCGCAAATACTATCCCCTTGGCAAGATCTTGAGGGGGTGTTGTTGGGATTTGACCTTCTCTCAATCAATCTAATTCAAATTTCCCTACTTCCAATACCTCTTCGAATTTTCCTCTAATGGAGCCTTATTTTCCACCCCCCAATAGATTTTTGTTAAAAGGAAGCCTGTTGTTGGCTCCCCACCTGATCAACATCAGGATGCCGAAGATTTTGCTGGTGGAGGACGTCGCTATCCTGAAAGGATTAGGAGGAAAACCTCGCCTATAAATATCTGCGCCTTTTCTTATATAAAGTTACATTTTTATCTCCAATTCGTTTTTAGTTTTATTTATTTCTAGAGCCTCTATACAGAAAGCTCCTCTCCGGCTGTCAACTTCCCTGGTTTAATACAATAGGTCCCTCATCACCTATTCTCTAGCTTATATCAAGTTACCAGCCCCAACAGTTAGGATTCCTGGCTCTCCCTGATTTCTTCTCACTGCGGGAGCTTTTAACCCATCCATTTTGGTACGCTTTGGAGGAACTATTGCCCTCAGCTACTAAATCCCAACACGGTACCAACTGGTCAGGGCCCTATCAAGTCATATATAGACATGGCAACAAACACTCGTTTGTATAGGTTGTTCAGGCACAGTCATCAATTGTGTGCATAGTTGCTCTCTCCATCCATTTTCCCCCTACGCCGAGATCTAGAGGGGTATGTCAGGATTCCCACCCAAATAACAGATTCAGATATATGAAAGATGGAAATTGGTCCCAAACTGACCACAAGGCCCACAATTTAGTTGAGGATAATCCTCAACAAAAATTGACAGCCTTGAGGTTGGCAATCATTCCTGATTTGACTCATGAGCCCAAACTTCTGTCAGGCATCATCCCTGACAAAAATTTACTATGACCGAAATCAGTGATCAAACCTGACCAACATGCCAAAATCCTGCTCCCTCAGAGTTACTCAACGTCAGGGTTCAACCTAAGTTATGAGGCGAGCTCTATCTGATTGACAAAATTAATTGGGGCTTGTACTAAATCCCTAATTGGTTTATCTATTAGATCTAGGCTTGTACGGCTTAGATGGTCCCTGATCAAATCCCTCAAATCCCTTAAAAAAGCAAGTATCATATAAATTCTTATGTTTTTTCTCTCCTTTTCACTTTTTAAGTAAAAATTGTATTTATTTGAAAATACAACACCAGAGTTTTTGTCTGGATTAAAATTAGACTTCTCAACCAAGAGAAGCAACCCAGGTAAAAAACCAACACCCTTAACTTTGGGTCATCTGGCCCTCTAACATTAAAAAGGATCCCTGGAACTAACCCGTGATCCTGACATACTAATTGGTGTTTTTTATCTTATAGGATTATCATAACCTATTCTGTCCAGGATAGTTGCATGATAAGTACAAGTGGCTTGCACCCTCTTAGAATGGTTTCCCTGTACATGGTAGAATTAGACCTTTTCTCCTTAAATGAACTCTGAGAGTCAGTCCATTACTGATTCTCACGTTGACCCTTGAGGATAGATGCTTCAATGTTCTTGGATGATTACAGTTGAATTTCAATCAAATCATTGGCTAACTCTTGTTGGTTAATTTCCAGGTTGTAGGTTTTTACGATCTGTGGAGATGACTGGTGTCAACAAGGTGTATAGTGCTACTTCTTATCTATAAAGGGCCTTGGACAGAGACATGAAAGTCACCTAGTAGTGACTATGTCTGTATGCTAACAGTGTAGATGGCAACATTTGATCCCAATATAACTTATAGATCAGGGCCATCTTCTTCAATATTCCTCCTAATCTTACGTTTACTCATTTTACACTTTCATTGGAGGATTAAGTATATGAAGTAGTGAATTAATGTCTCACTCCAACTAGATCCATAAGCTTCCTCATGACATTAGAACATAATGTCTTTGTCATTGTCTGATAGCAGAGCCTGAGGGCATCCATGCCTCGCTAAAAAAGCTTATAAAGGATTTTGGAAGTTGAACCTGCGGTGTAACACTTGACTGCTAATGATTTGATCCTTTTGGTGAGATGGTTGTCAGAAAATTGTCTTCTCAACTAAGGGAGAAAAACAATTCAGATGCAATGGTCTGTTTTTTACTAATAATTGGCCACCACCCTCTCAGCGGAATGATCTAACATGGAGTAAGCATTTTACTCCTCACCTTTGGCCAAATAGGCCATATCAAGTTGTCCTTATTACCTCCAACCCACGGCGGAATAGCCCATCTGAGTTGGAGGGTAGCCCAAGCACTAGCTCCAGTTCAGTGCTGTTGTCTATGAAAAACTACCCTTTTTTATAGGCTTGAGGGGGCTTCAAGGGTGAATAAGTTTTAAATATCAATTGTCACAATTCTGATATGACTGGATGATAATCTTAGGACAGATAGGGCGGATTGTAAAGAATCTGCCAAACATGATATTAGTTATGATTATTGAGTGCCTCAAGACAAGGCGATATTGGGATATAATGGGCTATTATTGGATTGTCTCTAAATAAGGTGATAAGGCGATGTCAACATTTAACAAATACAAAAAAATTGCCTACAATTAGGGTGATAGAGAGATAAAGAATAAAAAGCCAAAATCAAGTAGAATTGGTGGAATAGAATGGTCCAAGATATGAGAGCGGTATCGTCTGAAGATGCTCTATATTAGCAAGATGGGAAATTGAGAGAAGTAAGTTGTTAATAGTAGAGAGAGAGGAACAGTGAAAGGTCACTATGTTTATTAAAATAAATAAAAGAGTCGTTGGGGCTATTGCTCAAAAGTTTAATATATTTTTAAGTGTGCCCTAAAGACCAACAATCCCCACATCATTTGTCTGTTATTCAGTGGGTTTGACCTGTACAAACAATATGGCAGATCCTAAAAATACCGTCAAAAATTATAAAGTGGTGCTCACTACAGGGGGCCCATTGATCAACCACCAAGTACTCCAGATCTCCAGTCACCAACCATGTCTTATACAGCCTGTGTTGCTGGGGAATCTTCACGAAACACCACACCAGCTGGGTATAAGGAACTCAAACTCACCTTAGATGCAGTGCAGGAAAAACATGATGAACATCTTCAAGAACTAAATGCTGTCATGTACCAGCTTTTTCAGACATTCTCCTTTTCAATGTAAGAAAAAATGTTGGAGGTATTAGTGCTCCCAATTCTGCTACTATGATTGGCCCATCACCTGCCCAATTTATAGATAATATTGTGGATATCAACGATATGAGTACCCACAGCAAAAAACCTTAGTGGATTCTTGGTGGAATCCTAACAACCAGAAAAATACTATTTATCACAAAAATTGGCTTAAAAAGGTAATAATTAATGATAGGATTACTCTGACTCCTTGGTCGAATTCAAGGAGTATAATATTGCATGGATCTGAACCTCTGCAAGGCAAGAAGATTTTACCCATCAATGATTAGGTGTGAGTTAACCAATCATTACCATCCGAGTCTAACCACCGCTAAGTTGCAAAGATTTTACTCAAGGATGATAGGGTAAAAATTAGCTAATCATTACCATCTGAGTCTGACCACTGCTGAATTACCCAATCATTACCATCTGAGTCCAACTACCACCGAGGTGAAAAGATTTTACTCGCTGCTGATCAGATACAATTCATCAAATTGTTACCACATGGGTTAGTTTTACCTCCAAAAAAAATTTATCTTCTATCTGATAGGCCAAAAGCCTATATTTCCTAATTTAGATAACTGAGCTTTGCATTCTTTTGCCTCAAATATCGATGGTCTCAAAATCTAAACTAGTTTAAATAGGAAAAACTAGTATTGAGAAAAGGACCTTTTCTGGTTTTGCCCTTCCTGAATAATAAAAAACATAGAAAACTTTAATAAGTGCTATTTTATACTTTTATTAAAAAGTAAATATCTCACTTAAATATAAATTTGTGGCATCCATTGGCAGATTCCACAAATTGGTGCTCACTACAGGGGTTAAGCCCCCTGAATACTTTGATAAGTACTAAAAAGAAATGGAGAGTGTCACCCAATGGGTGCGAAATGGGGAAGAGACTGAAGAAGATGATCGCATGGACAGTCATACTGCTCTGATATTTGAAGAAAACAATTTGAGCACATATTAATACCTGAGTCTCATCGCATCACTTGACCAGCCACTGAAGCTGTGAGAGACCTTGCTCATGGCATTCTTAACCCTGGCAACATTGCATCTTGCAAACAAGCGTCGTTGATAGAGAAACGCCACTTGTTTCTCTATGAGACTAGTGTCCTCCCAGAGACCTATGGTCAGTTTACAAATTTGACCACCTACGTATGCAAGTTTGCTCATTCTGCCTTGGTCCATATGATGTATCTCTTAGCTGGCCATCATGAAGATCTTCATCGACACCTAGACACCCATGCAACTCTGAATTTAGCTTATGACAAGTTGTATAAATTGACCTCTGAACATCTTAGAGCAGTTAAATCTGTTGTGTAAGCTAATCGCAACTTTATCATACAGCTGCATGACTGACTTACTACTATGGACACTGGTATTGTAAAGTATGTCGAGGAGGCCATGAAGATATTCTGGGATGAACTGAATGCATCTTCCACTAGTACCCGCTCATTGTTGGAGGAATTTTCTAAAGAACTTGAAAAGCCAAATGAGCAAACATATCATGACCTTTCAGCCCCCAACTCTGTCCTTCAAGAGAAATATGAACAGCGTGTGGCTGTGGTGGAGCAACAGCTAATTCAGGCCTTTTCGCGTGTTGATGAGCTTGAACGTCGTCTGTTGCTTGAACCATCTAGCGCCACCACCACCCTCGCGGCCAAGGTTGTTCAACTAGAAAAGAAGCTAGCTCTCAAAGCTTCATTCAAAAATACCAAATATTTGGTACGTCATCTGACTAAATGTGAAATTGAAGCTAAAGCGATGAAAGCTTCACTGGAAAGCCCTGTGCTGTTGAAGGAAGTATTTAGTTGACTAATGAAGGTCGAGCGGAAGTATGAGCAGATCAAGGATGGAGTACAAGGCCCAAGCTCTCACTCTCGTGACGATGAAGGGTGTAAACAAATGAAAGAAGAGCTGAAGAACCATGTGAAAGCCGTATAAACTGCTCAATTGACCCTAAGTTCAATGGTGTCACAACTCCATTTTCAAGTCTCTGCAATGGAGAGCTGAGTGGAAGATCTTGAAACTCAAAAATCAGGGATCAAAGCTTGATTGAGACTATGTGAATCTGGGCCCCTAGAAGCCCTCTCTAACATGGAAACCTGGCTTGAAGCCATGTATGACCAGTTTGATCGCCTTTTGTGGGCCTTTGATCAGTTAAGCTACCACTCTGAAACCTCAGAAACAGAAGCTCCAGCTATTCATACCCTTTCTGGGAATGACTATCATTCATTCAAACCTACATTTAAAGACAATTTTATCCCCGGCCAGGGTAGCATTGCTTCATTTTTATACGATTATGAAGCAGCTATGGAAAGGGCGACTGATTGTCAGAAGGCCAAGCACATCCTTTACTGTTTGAGCTGCATGGCACAGGAGGTAACGGTCCCACATATGGATGCTCTTAACACCTGGTCCGAAGTTAAAGAGGCTCTCATAAACACGTTCGGCTCAAAACAAGCTTTAAGCATGAAAAAGCAAGCTTTTATGCGTATGAGTATCCAAAAAGGAGAGTCAGTGGCCGCCTTTGCGGAATGATTCTATATGAAAGCCCATATGTTGCTAACCTCAAAGATGTTGACTTTGGATGATGCTATAGCCGCCGTTTTGACTGGAGTGGCTACTTACCCATCGCTAGCAATGTACATCACCTCCGTTAAATGCTATTTCCATACCATCCAAGACATCAAGGAAGCGTTAATAGATGTCACCAATTTCCATAAGCCCAAAGTTCCACGTGGAGCCATATCTCGTCCTCGCGTTTTAACCATTGAGGACTCACAGTTTAAGCCTCGGGCTTTATCTATCAAAGACAAGAAGGAGCCCCTTCAGATAATGGGCCCAAAAGAGCAAAACCCCAAAGCAAAACGTCCTGAATGCCCTCAGTGCGAATACTGCAACAAGTTTGGACACATGGAGGCTATGTGCTGAAAAAGAAAGCTGATGCCGAGGAACAGGAGCAGGGAAAAGAAATGTCAGCATAGGGAAAGGCACACCTATTGCTGACAAAACTCATGTGCCTAAATCATTCAAACAACTTATGCCATTAACTCGCGTCACAAATACCCCAGGGGATGATTCTGAGGGGGGGTACAGATGAGGTCAGCTATTATATTGTAGGAGTGCCTACTGGAGTGGAAGTACCCAATCGCTTAAATGCTGGAGGAGTGGATGAAGCCACTATACCTGAAGAGACATATCTCAGCCAAATTCTAGGGAAGCCAATCAACATTGATACTGCCGTTGAAGCAGATGAGGTGTTGTCTCACCTTATTTGCCCTATCCAGCATAGCCACACCATGAAGTCCATCAAGGAAAATTACCCCAAAACTGCATGTAAACAAACCTCCAATTTTCATCTTAAGAAGGTCTTAGCGCTATCACCCACTTTTGGGGGGATACTTATGAAGGTCGAAGTGGTGATCCAAAAAGTTTGGGTGATGGCCATTTTAGATACAGGCTCCCCAGTGAACGTAATCTCCTCCAATCTGATGAAAAAGATCAAGCTTGCGCCTGACTTGGAGTACAACCAAGACTTTGGAACTGCTGGTCCTAACAACACTCGCGCACTTGGTGCTTAATCATCACTTCCCATTTGTATTGGGAAGCTTATCCTCTCAGCCTCCGCAGTGGCTTTGGATAACAACGCTTATGATATGCTTATAGGTACTCAGTTTATGATTGAGTATGATGAGATTATCAATATGAAGCCTGGTTTCTTTTCTTAGTACTGAGTCCTGAAGCAAGGGTTCTTGTCATTGCCAATTTACGAAGTTCCCTTAGTTCTAGCCAATACTGAACCCAGTAAGAAGGATTACTCTTTCATGTACACCAACCTCACAAAAACAGCGACAAAAAATGGCAGGTTGCCAATAATCTCTGCTCCCCCTTCCTACCTCTCAAGTGGATGAAAAGGTACTACACTACCATAACTGCAACACCCCTACCAACATTCTCGAGGGGGCAATGTTGGACATTCTCCTTTTTGATGTAAAAAAATAATGTTAGAGGTATTAGTGCTCCCAATTCTGCTACTATGATTGGCCCATCATCTGCTCAATTTATAGATAATATTGTGGATATCAACAATATGAGTACCCACAGTGAAAAGGCCTTAGTGGATTCTCGGTGGAATCCTAACAACTGGAAAAATACGATCTATCACAAAAATTGGTTTAAAAAGGTAATAATTAATAATAGGATTACTCCAACTCCTCAGTCAAATTTGAGGAGTATAATATCGCACGGATCTGAACCTCTGCAAAGCAAGAAGATTTTACCTGTCAATGATTGGGTGTGAGTTAACCAATCATTACCATCCAAGTCTAACCACCGCTGAGGTCAAAGAATTTACTCGAGGGTGATAGGGTAAAAATTAGCCAATCATTACCATCTGAGTCCAACCACCGCTGAATTACCCAATCATTACCATCCAAGTCTGAACAACCGCCAAGGTGAAAAGATTTTACTCGCTGGTGATTGAATACAATTTATCAAATTGTTACCTCACAGGTTGGTTTTACCTCCAAAAAAATTTTATCTTAAATTTGATAGGCCAAAAGCCTATATTTCCTAATTTAGATAACTGAGCTTTGCATTATTTTGCCTCAAATATCAATGGTCTCAAAATCTGAACTAGTTTAAATAGGAAAAACTAGTATTGAGAAAGGGACCTTTTCTGGTTTTGCCCTGCCTGAATAATAAAACATAAAAAACTTTAATAAGTGCTATTTTATACTTTTATTAAAAAGTAAATATTCACTAAAATATTATTTGTGGCATCCATTGGCGGATCCCACAAGCTTGATAGCACGTTTAGCCAAATGCAAATTCTGGGACAATAAAACAAGGAACTTGCCAACTATTTAGATGATACTACTGAATGGCTGCAGTGCACCAAACAGAAATTTACCAGTGCCTCTCAGTCTTCTCACTGGGACAAGGATGAACAGCAAGGGAGGCCTCATAAGAGAAGAATATGACGCTGGTCAGAGCTACTACACCCAGGATGGTAGTACTGGATACGAATATGAATCAGAGCGCCAATTCCCTCAAGTAATGGTGGTACCGCCCATGGCAGAAGGCCATGCTACCCCTGAAGCAGTGGACATCCCAACTTCCGCTGATCCAGCTTTTCATCAGGATACTGCTTGTGGATCCAGACCCATTCCTCAGTATGGCCCAAAGAGCCATGAATGGGATGAGGAGGTTAATATTAGAGACTATCTCCATTTGATTGCAATGGGAATATCCATGGTTTCTTCAAGCGGTTTGAATTTGCAGTGGAAGGTGCATCCAATAGATGGAAGGTAAAACTGTTGATATCCGACTTGGATGTTGGGAGTGCCAATCAAGTTACCTGTTACCTCCCAAGTAGCTCTGTTACCTATAGGTCTATAAAAGATACCATGCTTCGCCTGTTTGGGGGTACCTCAAAGATGTCACAGTGGAAAGCAGAATTCTTAATGATTTGATTCCGCCAAAATGAGACTCTCCTAGAGTTCACTGATCAATTTACAATGGAAGCTCATGTGCTGATTGGGTCAGGATACTTAGCAGAAACTGACTTGTGCATCGCCATGACCTCTGCAGTGAAGCCATACCAAGAGCTTCACAATGTCATTTTGCTGCTTTTGGATGATGACGTTCCCCGCTCAAAATTGTAAAGTTTTTGCATCGCATATCCACTAACTTTCCACTGCCAAATATGGAACGGAAGACTACCACCTCTACTGTGCCCTCTTATTCAGGAGAATACTTTCATCCAACACACTTCCGCCTAGCAACCCTTGGCCTTACTACAACTCTTCGCCTTGTCCTCAGCTGAATTATACTCAACAGTTTGATCATCATCCAGGGGCTGGTTACGAAAACTTTCAGCAACCTAGCTACCAACCAGGACCTAGCTACGCTAATCGTCAGTAATCATCTTACCAATCTGGGCCTGGCTACGCCAAATGACCCTAAACTTTATGACCTGGACCCTCTTATGAAAATCAAGGACGCGGCTCTTATGGGTCAGCTGTTATGACTTTGGCCGCCCTGGTCACTTGGCAAAATTCTGCCATAACCGCTGTGTGCACTACATACATTAAGATCATACTGCCAGGGAAAGAAGGAGCGGAGTAGAGACAGGACTCTCTACCTCCGCGATTCCAACCCAAAATGTCCCTGAATCATTAGTAGCATATCCCGTGGAAGTCCCTCAGTACAATGACAAAATTTTATACCAGCAGCCAGTTGGAGGAGTAAACGTAGTAACATGAGCTCAAGCTAAGACCGCAGCGGATGAAAGATCCCCAGAACAACTGAAGCTGTATGCCTGTCAAATGCTTGATCAAGCTTCCTTGGACAAGCTGGATTCTGCCGCAGATGCACCAACTCTGAAAGGAGTAAAAGTTGCCCTTCTGGTAGACGCCATTGTCAAAGTATATCCCAAAGTTGGTGAGGGGATAATGAGTTTTCTTGAAAAAAGAGATTCTGTAAATGTCCATGTATTAAACAGTAAATTTTCTTCTTATTCCAAGTGTACACAATGTGATATTTTTGTAGCGAAAAATAGAGTTTGCACTATAATAGATACTGGTTCTCCAGTTAACATAATTTTCACTAAGTTGATGTTGAAGTTGACATTAAAGCCTGATATGGACCATCGAAGGTGTATGGAACTGTCGGAGTAGAAAGTACCATCTCTGAGGGAGCTTACAGTGCGCTACCTCTGCGCTTTGGGTCCAATGTCGTCGTAGCTCCAGCAATTGTGCTACCAAACAAAAACTACAACTTGATAATCAGAAATGCTTTCCTGCGACATTTTGGGGCTGTTGTTAATATGATGGAGGAGACCCTTTATCCTTGGGACAGCGGATCCCAATTTACTTCACCTCTAGTGGAGTGCCAAAGGATCTGGTGCACATGAGCCATATCAATCTTGCATATAGTGACAGAGTTATTCCAGTCCGCTATCATCAACTAAAAAGCAAGACTTGGTCCCATCCCCAGAAGATATATGAATATCAAGGGATACCTCTCTGAGATGCAGGGCCCATATCTATTCCTTCAGGACATCAAGTCTTAGTGAACACCGAGTTAGAGGTGGAAGTGCCTATTGGACTATAAGGGGAAGTCATTTGGATCTATCATCAAACACAGTTTGAGCCTCATGTGGCTCAGGAATTATATATCCAGGACATGGAGAGATTAAGGTTTTGTCAGCAAACCTTTTGAAAGAACCAATGCAAATCTGCTGTCACCAAATAGTAGCATATTTACATTTGACTCCAACAGAAGATGTCTTCCAGTTCATGATTTTGGGTCATTGGATGAATTTGGCCTATCAGTCAAGGCACCAGCCGGTGTTATGACAGTGGTACCAAGGAATAGTTTAATAGGGCTATCAGAAGAACAAAAAGACCAAGTAATAGCTTTACTTCAGAAGTACAAGGGGATTTTTGCTGTTGAAAATCATGACTTAGGGTGTGCTCAGTGGGTGGTCCTTTGAGTGGACACATGAGATCATCATTGTATAAGGTCTCGACTGATCCGCTGATTGGGGGCAGTGGACTATGTTGTCACTAATGAAATTGACAAGTTGCTGGAGAAAGGGATGCTCAAACTGTCCAAGAGTCTGTGGTCTCCGCCTGTTCTGATTGTAAAAAAGAAGGACAGCACCAACCACATAGTAATAGACTACCAGAAGCTCAATAGTATTACAAAAAAGGACTCATACCCCTTGCCAAGAATCAATAAAGTTTTATATCGATTAGGGGGAGCCCATTTTTTTTCAGCAATGGACTTTAGTTCAGGTTACTGACAAATTGAGCTACCCGCGGCAGGATAGGAAAAATGCGCTGCAATCACCTCCAGAACCCTTTTTCAACTGACTTGGATGCCTCAAGGGCTGTGTAACGCCCTGGCTACATTTCAGCGAGCCATGGACACTATTCTTGTTGACCTGAAGCTGTCATGCGTCCTCATATACCTTAATAATATTAATGTTTTCTCTCGAACCTTTTCAAAGCACCTCAATCATTTAGAAGCAGTATTCCGCCGGCTTGCTGAGACAAACATCAAATTTAAGCCTCAAAAATGTAATTATTTCGAAGATCAGTTGGAATACCTGGGGCTTGTGGTAGAATCTAAGGGGCTGAAACTACAGCTGGCTAAGGTGGAGGCTCTCAGCAAAATGACTACACCTAATAGTAAACGTGACATACAGGTAGATTTGGGAAAGGTTGGTTACTACTGGCGCTTCATCCCTAACTTTAGCTGTATTGGGGGGCCACTATTCGAGTTGTTAGAAAAGGATGATGTGTTTAAATGGACGGAACGTCATCAATACACCTTTGATACACTTTGTATGGCGCTGATCAGTGCACCGGTGTTACGTTATCTGAACTTTAATAAGGCTTTTATCATTCAAATGGATGCGTCCCTTTCCACTGTTGGGATGGTACTATCTCAGAAAGATGACAAGGGAGAAGAGCATCCCGTAGCATAATGCAGTCAAAGTCTGAACTGCCTTGAGCATAAATACTGTGACTGAGCAGGAGTGCTTAGTGGTAATATATGAATATAAGCAATTTAGATTCAACTTGCATGAGGTAAAGTTTAAAGTTGTAACAGACCACGCGTCATTATGCTGGTTGCAGAATCTCAAAGAACCTGAAGGTTGTTTGGCTTGATGGCTCTTAAACTACAGGCTTATGACTTTGAGATCCTTCATCGCCCAGGAGTAAAGCATCAGAACACTGACTCTTTATCTCAATTGCCAACTGTTGCCATGATGGTGGACCTCAGTGATGTGATGTACAATAAGATGCTCAATGGAAAATATGATGACGAACTGCCCCAAGTGATCAAAGCGTTAAATGAGATGCAAATGAATACCTTCCAATGGAATGGGGAACTGTATAAGTGGATCAGTGATTCTACTGTGAGTTATCCACGACCCTCAGCACGGCCAGGAATTATTATGAGCGCCCACAAGGCAGTCAGACATGGTGGGTTGCACAAGACAATGGAGCTGTTGCACCCTCAGTACTCTTGAAAAGTATGAGTTTTGATGTGCTCGAAACTATATCCTGTTGCCATCAGTGTCAAGTGGAGAAGCCATTCCACTGTACGACATCATATCATTTAGTGAAACCACATTTTGCTTGGCACACGGTCTCCCTCAATGTCATTGTTCCTTTGCCAACAGGAGCCAACCGGTTTAAGTGCATTCTGGTGGTTATCAACCACTTGACCCAGTGGGTCAAAGTGAGGGCAATACAGGATTTGGGGCGGTCACAGTGGCCAAGTTGGTAATGGAATGCATTATTTAGCGACTTGGCTTCCCTCAGTTCATTATCACTGATAATGGAACCAACTTCACCTCGCACATCCTCCCCAAACTTAATGAGCTTATGGGTATCCACGGGGTTCTGACAACTCCATATCACCCCAAGTCTAATGGAATGGTTGAACGGGTTAATGGGACTTTGGTGAACATACTATAAAAATTAGTAATGAATCAACCTTCTAATTATAGCTCCCTACTTTCCACTGCCATGTTTGACTATAACATTATTTACCATTCTGCCATGGGGAAGAGCCCCTTCCAACTACTATATGGCCAACACCTGGCTCTTCTGGCATTACTTTATTCATGTGTAGAAGATGCCAGTGGAATGAAACCCCACCGCTATTTGACTAACCTTGCAAACACTCTGATCAAATTGCAAACCAAAGCATATTCCTTCAGCTTAGCCAAGAAGATCAGGAATCAGGCTGCCAATAAAATATGTCTTAGCAGTATTGTGCTGTTCAAAGAAGGCGATATGGTTCTCTTTCATGACCAACATGGGTTTGTGTGGAAACACAAGCTGGCCAGTATTTGGATTGGTCCGTTCAAAGTTATAGAAAAACTGGGGTCAATGCATATATCATCAAGTACCCTGCAAATGGTCAGATCAAGAACTGAGCACATGCAATGTTCCTCTGACTATACAAGCAATATGAGCCTTATTGTCCAGTCAAGGAGGGGGTAATGTTGTGTTTCAGATATGATTGGATGATAATCTTGGGACAGCTAGGTTGAATTGAAAAGGATCTGCCAAACCTGATATTAGTTACAATTACTCGAGTGCCTCAAGATGAAGCAATATTAGGATATAATAGGTTATTATTGGATTGCCTCTAAATAAGGTGATAAGGCGATGTCAACATTTGACAAATACAAATTAAATTGCCTACAATTAGGGTGATAGAGAGCTAAAGAATAATAAGCAAAAATCGAGGAGAATTGGTGGAATAGAATGGTCCAAGCTATAAGAGTGGTATTGTCTGAAGTTGCTCTATATAAGCAAGATGGGCAATTGATAGGAAATATTTATTAATAGTAGAGAGAGAGCGGAACAGTGAAAGGTCGCTATGTTTATTAAAATAAATAAAAGAGTCGTTAGGGCGATTGCTCCTATTTTTAGTATATTTTCATGTGTGCCCAAAAGACCAACAATCCCCACATTGTCTGTCTGTTGTTCAGTGGGTTTGACCTGTATGAACAATACAGCGGATCCTAATGATACATTTAAAATTATAACACCAATCAAAAGCCAGAGCAAGTGGAGATCAGCCATGATGGAGCTATTTTTAAGAGAGATTATTGGTGAAATATTAATTCTTCACCATATGATTTTTCATACATGCGGTGGACCAATTGTCTAGTGCTAAAAAATAAGGTAAAAAATTTTCACTTGCTCAGATAGGTCAGTTCGCCCTATCATCAAAGCTGCAATGCCCATGCCTATAATATTCTCATACCTTATCCCATTATTAGCCTTCAAATATTCCAAATAATTGGAGAAGGCATTTTAATATAATATCATTGAACACACCCAAGCACCTAATTGAGAATGATTTTTATAAAGTATCTTATAGTTTTATTGTATGTGCGGCCAGAAATTTTTTCCATCCCCAAGTTTGATATGTTGTTGAAATTCTGATGGATTAACACCTGTGAAAAACTAGCTACCAGGATTCCAACAAAGTGGTGCTGACTTTAGGGGCAACCTGTAAGCCACAAGCTATACTTTAACTACTAAAAGGAGGAAGCTCCTGCAGCTAGTGTCACTGGATAGGTGAAAAAAGTCAATAGTGCAAAAGATGCCTGAATGGATAGCCCCCCAATCATCACCTTTGGAGAGGAACAGCTTAAACGTACTATTATACCAGAGTCTAGGTGGCCTAACTGGCCGGCAACTGAAGTATTGAGGGACCTGAAGCATGGGATACTGAACCCTGGAGCATTGCTTTTTGTAAAAGGGGTTCTTCTGTGGAAGACCGTCTGATGTACCTCTGTGAGAATTGAACCCTTTAAACACCTACAGTCAGCTTACCAACTTGACTACCTACATCTGCAAGTTTGCCCATACTGCCATATTCCACATGATTCACCTGATAGTCGTACATCATGAGGAACTACACCGCCACTTGGGAAACCATGATGCCTTAAGACTAGCCTATGATAACCTGTACAATTTAGCCTCTGAACATATTGGAAAAGCAAAATCTGGCTTGGAAAACCAATCTCAAATTCGTTATACAGTTATATAAGCGGCTTACTACCATGGACTGGCGTAGTAAAATACATATAAGAGGTCATGAAGGTCTAACAAAATGAGTTGGACGTGTCCTCTGCTAAAACTCGCTAATTACTTGAAAATTTCGCTAGAAACTGAAGAGCAAACCCACTGCGAACTCTTATCTCAAACAACTACCAACCAACTTGGGGATGAATAATGCGTAGCCGCTGTGAAGCAACAAATGGCACTAGCATTGTCCCGCGTTGAGAAGCTTGAACGACGTCCTTTGCAAGAACCTTTTATATCTACCCACACTTTAGAGGACAAGGTTTCACAGCTGGAGAAAAAGTTGCAGCTCAAGGCCTATCTTTAGAATACCAAGTACTTAGAGATGATGAAATAGTGACTGTGGAAAAGAATCTCACGGAGTAAAGACCTCCCTGGAAGGACATGAATTGTGAAGGATGTTTATTTACTGTTGGCGCAGGCTAAAGTAGCTATGAACAGGTCACATTGATTAAAATTCTAAAGGCTCTCACCCAACTGAAAGTGAGTGATGTAAGATTATTAAAGAGGAGCTGAAAAGGCGTGTTAAGGCGGTGGAAGATGCCCAACTGTTGGGATTTTTGCCCATATTCCCAGCCAACTAGATTACCAGGGGTCGCTAGTTGAAAATTCCCTATAGAGAAGTAAATTGGATATAAGTTAACCCTGATTTTGGGGTAACGATGTTTGGGGGATTTTAGGTAGTTCACTTGGTTCAGATCTGTCAGGGACCGATCTGGGTGAATGCTTAAGATCTCATCGGGCAGAGTTGCCACAAAATGGTGCATCTGATAGTTGATCAATGATTAACTATCAGGTGTACTGATTATGATCAGTCAGCTTTCATCATTGACTGATTAAGAATTTAAGGATCAAGTTGTGAGGCGAGTGATGACACCTGAAACTAGTGAATCAATCCGTTGGTTCAGGACCTTCCTTAATGGGTAATAAGTCCCATTACCTAAGCAGGTCGCTTGCCAAATATGGTTGGTTCGCTTGGATCAAGAGGAAACCGTTAAGGACACGTTTTCTGACTCTTTCTGTTTTAGGTCTCAAGGATGTCCAATGACGGAATACTATTTAGGATGGAAAGACCATCACTGATTAGATGACGAAGAGTAACTCAATAGCAACAGCTGCCATTTAATAGATGAGGTGCCAACCAAGGTTTGGGCGCCAAATTCCTACTATAGTTTTCCCTAAGAATTCACTTAATAAGAGCCAGAACTTACCTGATTATATATTAGAGTAATTACCAGAATTCATTACTAGTTCTATTCTTCTTCAAGGAAATTATTGCTGTGTGTTTTAATTAGAGACTCTTTGGGATATTGAGTAAGTATCTGAGCGTGGATATAGAGAAGAGAAGCTGAACTAAGACTGGGATTGCTGCAGACTGTGTGTCACCAGAGAGAAGCAATAAATGAGGATCTGAGCGTGGATCAAGTTAGGCGGTATAAGGGAACATTTCCTGTTGAGAGACATCTTAAAGATTTTGAGGAGTAATACTGGTCAAGCGGTGGACCCAATGCTAGTGCTTTATTCATCTACAGATAATAGTCTTCATACTATTACCAAATGAATATATATTATCATCAGACAACATGAAGGATTGCACAACACCGAATCTGTGCATTTAATTGATTTAGGGGTTATCAGCTGAGCCCAAATCAATGAAACCCATAAATTTTAACAATTGGTGCTCACTACATGGGTGTGGTTGAGTAAAATATTAGGACATGATGTCATATAAGGACGAAATATGAAAACTTTTGATGAAGTTTGCAACTGTCAACCAGAACGCTTTGAATTTTGCAGATCATCAAGAATTTACTGCCTTGGAGGAGAGAGTTACCAAGATTGAGGAATAGGTCAAAAGTTGCTAGTTTCAGCAATTAGTTACTTGGAAAAGTAACATCATTGAAGAAAAAGGAATGAGATTTAGTAAACATAATCTTTCTTTCATTTTAATACCTAAATTGAAGCTAAATTTGGATTTTAAAAAATACAAAAAACAACCACTTGATTGAGCCAAAACTTACCAATGTTAATGCAATTGACGCCTGCTGCCCCAGCTTGGGGTGGTGGTGCGCCGCCATCTGGCATCATTCAGCCACTGCCAAAGCGCGCCTGGGCTGGCTCTGCTAGCCCTCCCAATGCTACCGGACATTATGTCCCCCCTCAGGACTTGGCCCACCACCTTGCAAGCTCTCAAGCGGTGCTCTGGAGCCCTTTGGTGCTCCCATGGAGCAATTTACGTTTCAGCCTCCAGGTCAATTATGTGAATCTTTTCCCATATGCAAGCGCGGCCATCATCAAGATGGCTATGGCAGTTTTCAAACCCACCAGCTTTATTGACTTCCACCCCTTTAAGGGGTACTTCAACCTTAGCTTCCACTCAGAAGCTGATGCAGTGGCAGCAGACAACCTGCGATTGATTTATAAAAAAATTCCGCTCCCCACCATTTGCACCTGGCTCCTGGATGAGACCACTTTGGTGGTCCAGTTCGCTGGGTTGCCCTCCTTTCTTTCCCCCAAATGTCTCTGCCATGAGCTCCTGGAGGGTTTGGCCATTTATGGTGCATACCCCGTGTTGCAGTGTGTGGTGCCCCAAGGGGTGTATTTTCTGGCAGGCCCTCACACCTTTGCGATGATCCACCCATTTCATTGTGACACCCACCTCACAATTCCCCCACACTGTGATCAGATCCGCCCCTGATCACCCTTTCTGGGCGCGCATCAAAAATGGCTGCGCCATTTGCCCCTTGTACTTTAAGCTTGACCACTCAAAGTGCAAGTGCCCCACGGCTGCCACTTCTGCCGCGTCCACTGCTCAGGGCTCAGGTGCCACCTCAGCAGCTGCCTCACCCCAATTTTTTAAATGGGGCTTGATCCTCCCGACCCCAACGTTGGGGAATTCTGGCGCTGCTTCCAAAGCGGAGGCCAATCAAAACTTGAAAAAATCTAAAAGTTTTGAAAATTTGACTGGATTACTTTTTCTTTCTCATAACAATCACTTTAGTTACTACGATTCAATTCAAACAGCAAATTTGGATAATCACACACAGGAAAGATGGGCGACTTTAATAACAAAAATAATACAACATGGGTGAGCGTTGCGGCAAGCAGTGCGCTTAACGGTGCAACTAAGGGCAAGAAACGCCCTGGAGGGGGACCAGGAACCCAATCTGCAAAGAAATTGCAAACTCAGACACCATCTGGGTTTATGGTATTTACTGTAAAGCACGCGCAATACATGTACATATAATTCTTCCAACCTTTGTCAAAGGTGGAACATGGGATCAGACTCTTCCTTGGGGATGAGTCACCAACCCTGTGGGAGAAAACATGTGAGGCACAGCCCTTACTTTTCCCTCACGCGGTGTACGTAGCCACCAACAACATGGGCCGCGGCTGGATTGATATTGGTTTTGAAACAGCTGATGAAGCCAATGCCGCAGCAAAAATCTGCGTGGAAATTGCCCTCCCTGAGGGCAAAAAAATTGTGCGCACCGTGCGCACCAGATGGAACAAAGCAAAAACTTTGTTCATCTCCTTTGACTCGCTCCCCACCAATCTTCCTCGTAAGGTAATTGAGGAGGAGCTCCACAAAGGTCTTGTGGCCCACGGTGAAATCCAACAACTTGAATTACAGCGATTTCGCTTAATGCCTGACCTGTGCACGGGCAAAGCTATCACTGTAATCAACCCCTTCCCAGAAGTGGAAGAGGATTTATCCAGAATTCCCGCGCAGCAGAATTTCACTTTTCAGATGGGGGCCAGTCAGCTGCATTCTGAGTTACACCGGAACGCGCACCACCCATTTGCAACCACTGTGGCTCACTGGGCCAAAAGGAACATGCATGCCCTGTAAAAGAGGGCTTAATGGAAAATGATTTTTGTGAAGAAGCTATGGATGAAGATAATGAAAATTTCTCCAAAATGACTGATAGCCACCACCCATTCCGCTAGGGTGAAGATGGACTATACTCCATTGTGGACCCAGTTACAAGTAAACAACATAAAGCAGCACAAAAAGTTCGTAAGAGAGCAGCGGCTGAAGCAGCGGCACATGCGGAATCCGCCATTAATCACGAACAAATTCAGGAGGATAATTCAGATATTCACCAAACCAACCAATCAGAACAATATGCCCAGGTCGAAAATTTTCACAGTAACCAGACTGAGCCACAAAGCGTCATCAGTCATGCACATACTGAGGAACAATGCAACTGCAATTTGGGTGAAAATGTGGTGCACAATGCAACAAAGTTGAACCTCAAAAATATAAAATCTAATCAACAACCCGCATCAAATCAACATGAGACCTGTGCAGGAAAAGTTGATGCAAATGCAAAAAACCGCAATTCCCTTTAATCATTGGGTCAGATCAAGGGAATTAACAATGGCATTGAAAGAGTTGGAGTACAGACGCAGAGCATGGCCAAAATGAGCCGCGGTGGGATAGGACCAGAGGGTCCTCCCAACTGCTCCTGAGGCGCCATGGGCACCTCAGTGTCAATAGGGACATTAAATATCGTGGGAGCCAGGGCTCATATGTCCCAAGCTAAAAAACTGGCATTCCTGCAAAAACCTCTTGTAGACATCTTGGCCATCCAAGAAACCCACTGCCTACAAGGGGAAGAAGAATCCTGGTCAACCAGGGTCGCACCATCACAATCAGTATGGACATCTCACTGTGGGGTGATAGTCCAAAACAAAAAACTTAATTTACAAATTCATCATCACACTTGCACAGTCAAGTCCTGGTAGCAACAATCACATGCCAAGATGAAATAATTTTGTTAGCATGTATCTACGCACCGTGCACTGCAACTGAGAGAAAAAAATTTTGAAAAATTTCTACCCTCACCCTCCCACCAGATATCATCATGTTGGGCGATTTCAACTGCTGGGATAACCCCAATACAAAGATGGCCTAATTCCAGGGGATACCCACCTGGACACATTGAATATTGCACAATGAAGGCATCTCTTGGCTTACAGGATGCTCTTCCTCCCAATTCAACAATCCTTCCCCATATGACAAGACCCAACATACATGAGGGACTGCTCATATCAATGAGTCATATTGACCACATCCTCATCCCACAATCACAACTCAAGAAGCTCCAAATTTACAACAAAAAAGATCAATTTTTCTGATCACCAATTAGTTATGGTGCAGTTGGCGCCAACCCAATCCCACACACAAGTGTCGCCTTGGAGAAAGCTTCACCCATAAAATATAAGATTGCCTGAGATATCTGACTGGGTTGAAAACAAGGCTACAAACCCAGAATTCACAGCCCCATTCACTTCGAATCCCATCAGAACATGGGAAAATTTCAAAAAAGATTTAATCAACAAAACCTGACATATTGCATCATGCAAGTACACCACGGACACAGCCACATTCAAGCGTACCTTGGCAGAACTAGACCACCTGGAAATAAATACTCCGAGATCTGGCTATAGCCCTAATTGGGGATGCAAATGGGCAGAAATTTCAGCCCAACTTAACAATCTCATCTTTGAACACCAACACAGAATTAAAGTATTGGACAAAGGTAAGTTCATAAAGGAAGGCAAAACCTGTTCGACATACTTTTTCCACCAATTCCACTCCCATGGAAACCAGCCCTTGTGCACACAGGTCCGCAAGACCAACGGCACTGTGGCAACTGACCCTGAGGAGGTCAAGGCGGAAGTACACCGCTATTACACCGAATTATATTTGTGATATGCCAACAGATCCACAAAAAATTAAAGAATTTATTCAAACTGCCAAGATACAAAGTACACCACCAAATTACAATATACTATCCCTTATCACAAGGGAGGAGCTTTGGGAAACAATTCGCGGTGCACCACGTAGGAAATGCCCAGGGCCTGATGGGATACCCTACGAATTTTACAAAAATATTATCAACAAATCGCCCCCCTCCTATTGGCGTCAATGAACCAGAGTTTGTTGGAAACACGCCTATTACCAGGAGGCCATGAATCCTACGTTGTAACCTTGTATAAAAAGGGTGACAAGTTGGACCTGGCCAACTGGCGCCCAATTGCACTCTCCAACACTGACACAAAAATTCTAACAAAAATTCTAGCAGCTAGATTAGGCGCAATTGCATCTGACGTCCTATCACCCAACCAGTTTGGGTTTATACCAGGGCGTTCAATATGGAACAACATTCACCCTGTTGCAAATATTTGCCAATCCAAAGCAACTGGTGCCCTGGTCTTCTTGGATCAGGAAAAGGCGTATGACCGTGTTAGCTGGCCATACCTAAAAGAATGTCTACATGCCTTCAAACTCCCACCAAGATTCATAAAATGGGCGATGCTCCTAACAGAATCTGCAACCATGGCTGTATGCGGCCCTGGATTCCTAACAAACAATATCAAACCACACAGAGGGCTCAAACAAAGGGGATCCACTCAGCCCACTGCTATAAAATTTCAGCTTTGACCTGCTCCTCCGAGTAACTGACTCACATCTCGTGGGGATAACCGCACAAGGACAACCAAAAGTCAATATACTGGCCTTTGCAGATGACTGCGTAGCAGGTATAGCAAACAATGAAGATGCCCAACAGCTGGAACACACTCTAGAGGAATATTCCAAGGTGAGCAATGCATCGCTCAACAAAAGGAAGACAGAAATCATCCTCTTAGGCAAATACACAAACAATTGGGCCACAACATCAGAACCTCACACCAACACTCGAAGAAAAACCTAATTATATTACCCTTTGCAACACCTCCCACCACCACTCCTGTCTGACACCTTGGAATCTGGCTAGAATCAGGGGGATATGCTAATGAGACAATGGAAAGTAACCTGTTACAACAGGTATCTAAACGTGTCGCCTCCCTCAAGGGAAGAACCCCAGGACTAACAGGACGAGTTACAGTTGCTAACTCGATCATCCTCCCAATACAGTGGTACCAGGTCCATGCGATAGCCTTCTCACCTACCTTTATAACCTCAATTTGCGCGCTTATCCAGGGCTGGCTGTGGCCTGGCTCTCACCCTCCTATATGGATGTAAACACTATTTGGCTCACGCTCAAGCGGAGGCATGGGACTAATAGATTTTGAGAGCCATGCCAATCACATCCTAGGTACCTGGATAAAGGAAATCCTTGCTCCAGACCTCCCGCAACAACATTGGTCCAGAGCAGCAAGGACTAACTTTGCACAGGCGCTCAAATTAACCAACCACATGTCCACCCAGACTACTTTCATACCTTGCCAAGCACCCTACTGCAACGGGTCCACATGGAACCTCCCCTCATTTCAAACATATCCTCCAAAATATCCGCCGTATGGGATGGACCATAGAGAACATGGGTACTATACAGTGAAGGGGACGACCCAGCCCCCAATTCAAATTAAGAAACCCAGAAAACCACCCCCAGAGGGATATGCTCGCAACAACCCCAAGCATAGCTAGGATAGAATACCTAGATATGCTGGACATTCCCTATGATTTAACCACACAGAAAGCAATGTGGAAAATGACACACCACCCACTCCTACAACCAAGGATAAGAGCAAACGCCTGGCGCTGTTTGAGAAGGACCTATAGAACGGCGGACCGCTCCAACTCCCTCCACAAAACATGTGCAGTATGTGGAGGGGGGGATCCCTACATCACCGCCTAGAAACATGCCCCCAACCAAAGCTATATAGCAGGAAGTCGCACGCCTGCTTAAGATTCAAAACGAACAGGAATTCTCGTTATCAAAGAGTATCTTTGCGCTCCAGATCGAGTCACCAATCCCATCTACACTCCGCTCCCTAATAATACCCATTGCAATGTGGACAATACACACAATTGCATTAGATGTGTTCAAGGGCACGGTCCCAACCATTCATGGGATTATTAACAGATTCCATTTCACTTACTAGAGCACTTCCAAGCCTGGCTCTATGGATATATGAGACCAAGACAAAAAGCGCTCATAAAATCATGGTTCCCACTCTGGTTCCTCCACACAGACCCTTTCCTTCACACCTGCTCCATAGCAGGGAAACCCCCTCAGAGTAGTGCACCAACCCTCCCATACCTGGCAGTCCCGCTGGCAACAGGGGTAACTTGAGTACCCTGGGGTGCCCAATTTTTATATTTCTTAGTTATTCTCTTAGTTTCACATATATTTGGTAATGTCTGTCCCCTGGTCAGCTTACCTCGGTTAAATAAAAAAAAAGAAAATTTGACTGAATTATGGAATCCTGAGTCAATGGCTGAACCAGTTTCAGCTGAGCTGCCATGGTCAACAGCACGTGGCCAATCAGCTCCAGCCACAGCCCCAATTCCTGTGGCTGGCCCAGCGCTGGCTAAATCCAATCCATTCGAGGCTCTCAAATGGATTGAGGAGGATGGATGGCCGTGCCACATGAAACCCAATTTTGCTTTGGAGGAGTTCTTCGTTGACCCTCCCAAATCGCGTTCCCACCATTTCTGTCCAAAAAACGGGTTTCCTGTTTATAAAAATATTAATGATATGGCAGTTGCGGCTGCAGCTATCCATGCCAACACCCTCCTCCGCCAGCAACTCCATGGGGCAATGGAGCCTCTTGTCAAGGGTATTCCTATCCCCAATTTTCCTCATGATTTTGAGGAAGATGCGAAGTATGAAATTGAGGAGCTTGCTTTCAGTGTGAGCCGCTCTTGCATCAATGCAGCAAAAACTTCTCTTTTCAACCCCAATTATCCTGAAACCCACCGGTGCATCAAGTCAATTACTTGTGTGCCGGCTCTTATCGTTTTTGCTGAGCATCTACTTGCTCAATATGATGAGGCGATGGATACCACCAGCCTCATTAATGAAGAAAACCCCCAACTATATCTCCTTATGCCCCATGTCACTGATGCTCCTACCCCAATGCTGTCCGCCATGGTCTGTCAGCTAAAGATGGCGCCAGACAAAAGTTTCCCTCAAAGCCTCCTCGCTATCTGATATGGCTTCCTAGGCTGATAACTTAGGGGCTATATTAGGAATTTTTTAATTTATGATAATCCCTTTGTTTGGCCCATTTGCGAATAAAGATGTCTGGTGGCTCCCCCTTTTGGGTTGGGCACCACTAGTACTAAAAAAAAAAAAAGATTTAATTTGAGAAGCCATATTCTAGAAATGGAGCATGAAGCGGATTGCATTTGTTTAAGAGCATTCAGCACAAATACAGAGTGATTGATTAAGCAAGTCAAGGAGTTGAAGACTCACAAATGCGAATTTGATCCATATGCGGTGACTATGCCAAAGAAAGAACTCCACATACTCCAGTGGGAAAGACGACTACCCCAAGAATTATGCCACCTGCTTTCACAGCCATTTCAGAGATGACTTCTTAAATTACACCCCAAGTGAGCCAAGTAGCTGAAACAAGAGAGTAGAATAGAGAAACCTCAGAGGAATTTAAAGTGACACTGAAATTAACTACTTTCCACTAGGATAACGCCCCTGCGTTTTTCCAATTAATCAAAATGACAATGTTTAGATACAGCGAATCTCAAAAGGCTTTGATGGTGATGAATTGCCTGAATACTGATTGTCAGAACCTAGTGTTGCCCCATCTAGAGGTGGACGGCTGGTCATACTCAGAGGCCAAGGCAGCCATTATGAAGGAATTTGGTAGCCCCATGCGCATGTTGAAGCGCAAACAAGAATTCATTAGAATTCAATTCCAGAAGGATGAATCCTTAGCAAGTTTCGCCAATTGTTTCTTTCAAGAACTTCAGATTTTGGTTGGAGCGAAAGTACTGGATGATTTCATTTCTCATATTGCACTACAAGCGGCCTTTGGCCCTAACACAATTTGCATCAAATGATGTCTTCCATGTTTGTGACAGAGATTAACACCTCTCAGATGGTAAATCATTTAAGATATTGTAAGCTACATTTGATGCTCCAAATAGAAGTTTTAAATTGAATCCAGTACAAAATCTGATCCCACAAAGGGGCCCAAGGGCGCTAAGGAGTTGAATAATTGAACCATGCTGGGAAATAAGCCCAAAAAGTTTAAACAGATTAGTAAGAAGGAAAAATCTGTTACCAGTGCAGAGGAAAAGGACATTTCGCTGTGCATTGCAAGAAGCCTAAAGAAAAAATTACAGTGGTCCAAATTAAAGAGTCCAAACCTGCCAGGAGTCAGTAAAATAGTCCACAGCCTAGATGGGGAACAGTCTAGAGATGCATAAAAACCTGTTTCTCCTGATATTATGCACAAATAAATTGACATTAGTGATCTTTTCTTTGATGATGACGCTCTAGATCAGTTATATCAAGTTGTCAATTTAGATGTGAATGTGTTAATAAAATCTTGAGTGAAGAGGATTGACCCCAAAATAATTAAGGAAGTTGCTCGGCTAAACATGCAACAACAGGTGGAAAGATTTTAAGATGCAGATAATCCAGAAAAATTGACCAAAGTTAAATCAGATGAGGCAAACCTGTTAATCCCCTTAGCATGATCAAGAAATTGTTTTCTGATTTATCAGTGCAAATAATTTACACCCTTGATTTGGCAAATAATGTTGCTATACACTCAGTAAACATGATTTACATACTCCAAGTGTACATATATAGATATACTAGTTAATTGAGTATGGGTGAGGGCGATTTTTGACAGTGAAGCGCCCATCAAGATTGTTTTGACCAAGCTGGTGAAGAGGATGAAGATCTCTCCTGATTTAGAATACAAGAAATAATACTGGACAGCTGGGCCAAATACCACCATCTCATGTGGTTTCTATAGCGCTCTACCACTTCAATTTGGATCCTTGATGGTATCCGCCCCAGAAATAGTTTTGGCCAACCAAAGCTATGATATTCTGATTGGGATGGTATTTCTACAAAAATATGGAGTTAAATGTAACTTCAAGGATACTACATTAACCATATTAGGTCAGACGTTACCATTGGTTTATCAGAAAGATGGGGAAGCTCAATTGACTAAGAGAAAAAAACTACATCAACCTGATCCACAATTATGGCATTGTTCCGATTTGATATCAACTAGTTGGCCAGAAGAGATAAGAAATGCCAACGGAAATCCTTGAAAATTAGGGAATTTCGCTGAGGATTAAGAGTGCAAGAACCATACTGCTGGGGTCACAGATAATAGTTGATATGGGATGGATATTGAAGATACCAGAGCTGCTGTATGAGGAAGTTGGAAGCCCCAGGAAGTTGTCCAGAGTAGATCCTTGGGTGGCTCCTGGAAAAATAATGCTGGACCATGGAGAAATTAGAGTTCTCCTGGAAAATTTGAGTGAAAACCCAATGAAGATTGATAAGAATCATATCGTCTCATTTGTTCATCTAATCCCAAAGGCTGAATTGAGGAAATCCACAATTTTGGGACCCTTGATGAAAATGGGATTACCAGATGGGGTGACTGTGAGTATCAATTTAAGGGTTGATTCAGAGCAACTTGATGATCTGACGGACAGACAGCAGGAGGAGGTGCTCAAATTATTCGTCAAGTATTGGTAAGTTTTTGCCCAGGATGACCTTGGTTTAGGATGCACAAGAGATGTAATCCACAAGGTCAATACTGGGGAAATTTTGCTGATAAGAATGAGGCTGATTTGATGGTTGAAGGCAGCTGAAGCATTATTATAGGAAGAAATCAGCAAACTAGTGAAGCATGGGCTTCTAGTTCTGTCATAGAGTCCCTGGGTGAGCCCTATCCTTATCATGAAGAAGAAGGATGGCTCTAATTGGGTGGTGATCAATTATCAGAGGCTGAATAAAATTATTATAAGGATTCATATCCACTATCATGATTAATGATGCACTAGATTAATTGTAAGAAGCGAAGTATTTCTTTGCAATGGATCTAATATCAGGATATACGCAAATCGTTTTACCTAGAGAAGACCAAGAGAAATGCACAAATATTACCGCACAGTGGCTTTATCAACTGATGAGGATGTCCCAGTGTCTATGCAATACACCTGCGACGTTCCAGAGGTCCATGGACGCCATACTAGATGACGAAGTTGTCATGCGTCTGGTGTACTTGGACGATATAAATGTGTTCAGTAAGACATTCACTGACCATTTGCACCACTTGGAGGAAGTGTTTAAGTGACTATCTACGGCCAACCTGAAGATTAAGCTGTGTAAGTGCCACTTCTTCAAGAAAGAGTTAGAATATCTGGGATTCATAATTAACTCTATGTGGACTGAGGCCGTAAGCCCAGAAGATCAAAGCCATAGAGCGAATGGCTGTACCAAAGAGTGTCCAGGATATCCAAGTGTTCCTTGAGATAGTCAGATACTATAGAAAATTCATTCAAATTTTGAAAGAATTGCCAAGTCCTTCTTCCATTTGCTGAAGAATCCAAATAAAAGGATTCATTTGGAGTGAAGAGGCCCAGAGATCCTTCGATTAATTATGTTAGTATTTAATAGATTCTCCAATTTTGAAATATCCAAATTTTGATCAAGAATTTATAATACAAACCAATGCTTTGTTAACGGCGATTGGCGCCATACTGAGCCAAGTAGATGAACTTTGGGATGAACATCTGGTGTCATATGTGAGCCAGACACTCTCATCCACTGAGAGGAATTACACCATGACTGAGCACGAATGCCTTTTGGTCATTCACTCCCCTAAAAAGTTTTTGGGTGTATATCCATGTAATGCGCTTCAAAGTGGTGACAGACCACTCCTCGTTGCATTGGCTACACAATTTATGAGAGATAGAAGGATAATTGGCTCAATGAGCATAAAAAGTTACAGGCTTATGATTATGAGATAGTCCACCAAGCTGGAGCTTATCAGAATGTGAATGGCTTATCATGGTTACCATTGTCCAGGTGGTATACCAGCAAGCGGATGGGCTATTCCTGAGAATAGTTGATGGAGAAATCAGGAACGAGTCCCAAGTAATCCAAGGTGCACTTTGAAAAGCGATGGAAAACACTAAGAGCATTGATGGACAAGTTTTTAAGACGAACAATGGGAAGCGATTACTATTCCCAAAGCCATCAGAACAAGAAGCTATCATTCAAGCTGCTTATAAGGTTTTCAGGAATTGAGGACTGAGGAAAATGACCAATCATATTTGCCAGTATTACTACTGGGGGTCCTTCAACTACAATGTATCGGACTATCTGGCTTTTTATGTGGAGTTTCAGTTGCAGAAGCCGCATAATAGCATGACTGGATACTGACTGGTCCGCCATGGATTTGCTTGGTATATGTTGTCCATTGATGTAATGAGACCACTAACCATGGGTACCAGGGGTATCAAATACATCATAGTTGCAATTGACCATCTGATGAGATGGTTAGAATGAAGGTTTTGGAGAAAGTAGATGCTACCAGCACTGTGAAGTTTATCCTAGATCAAGTAGTATACTGAAATGGATGCCCACAGGTCCTGCTGAGTGACAATGGAACAAATTACATATCTCATGTGATCCCACGATTAGATGAAATAATGGGGATCAGAGGAGTTATGTCTGTACTCTACCAGCCAGAGACAAATGTACTGGTAGAACGAGTCAATGGGATGCTGGCTGCGATGCTGAGGAAGCTGGTCTCAGGGAAAACTTCCGCATGGGGAACATGCCTTAGTTTGGTGATGTTTGCCTACAATATAAGTCATCATATGGCGATGGGAAAAACGCCGTTTGAGTTGCTATACAGAAAAAAGGTCATATTGCCACCGCTTTTATATTTGGTGGTGGAACCAACATTGGGGATGAGTGCTGAGCAGTACCTGAACTGATTGGCAAATATACTGATTGAAATGCAATAGTAAGCATCTGATATGACTTTAAAGAAAAGGATTTGAGAAAAAATGACAGATGATAAGAACTGACCAACATTATCAAAATACCAAATAGGTGAAAGAGTTGCCTATTGCAATATACATGGTCTCAGGAGAATAAACAAGCTGGATGCATTGTGGTCAGGTTGATTCAAGTTTTTTCACCTAGATGGCAAAGGACTTATACTCCATCAAGAACCTCTTAGAAAAGAAGGATAATAAATTGAGTCCATGCTAATTATTTAAAAAATGGATTGATGAAAAATAATAAAAAAGGGTTCCAAGGGACCTCTGAACCTTTAAGTTTAGTATGTCCTAATGATTTAGTTAAGTCCAAAAAAAGGACCACTGAACCAAAATAGATGGTCAAGTCTTAAAAAGTAAGACCACTGAACCATAGAAAACTGGTAGGTCTAAGTATACCTAGGAACCAGTTTGGGTGGAATAAAATAAAAGGATGGACCGCTGAATTGAGAAAAGGCCAAGTCCCATAGAAAAAAGAAGAAAAAAATAAAAGATTGATAAAAATATAGAAAAAAGATATATTTTTATAATTTTTTAGGTATCCTCAACTTGGGGATGATTCCGCCTATGTTGCCTCTTGGGAGAGGGAGTATGGATCGCAGTAGGAGTAAAAAAAACCATCAAGATCTATGTGAGATTGGATGCTAGCGAGGGCTAGACCTACTTGAAACCAAGTTTGTTGAGCAGATACTGATTCCTGCGAGAAAGCGACTAGGGGAATAGAGATGGAAATGTCAGAACATGCCAAATGCAATGCCCTGGATTAGAGAGGTAAGCAACAGAACAAGAAGAGGCAGTCGGCGAATAACCCTGAGTAATCCTGATATGGCACCAGAGCCAGAAGATTGATCTTGAGCTCTTGCTGATGGACTTCATCAAGAACATTGGACATATGGGCTGGCATTGATTAAGGAATACTAGGTGGGGGTTGCCAAATCATGCCCTCTATTAAAGCCATCAGTGGAAGATACTGATGGGATGTGCCATACATGAGATAGTCATGCAGGGAGCGAATGGCTTCCTGAAGATGATGACTATGAGCTTTTTAGAAGCGAAAGCAGAATGAGCGATGAAAGCCAGGAGAGGCTGGAAGCTTCATGGCTCAACTTCAAAGAACTTGGCTAGCAAAGCAAAGAGAATAGGCTGCAACGTCTCAATCTAGGATTTTATCAAGATTGGAGGGGTTCAGAGCTATTAACATAGCCTCAGTTACTTGGGCTCTTAATTCTGCATAGGGGAGTTTGAAATGTATGCTGTTTCCAATGGCTAGTTCATTTGCTAAAACATCTGGCTTGTAATGCAGGCCAAGTCTGAAAAGGAACTCTGGAAGCAAGTCTGATCAGGTGAGTAAAAATTTATTAAGAGCAGAGTGCATTACTTTAGGAGGTTTGTCAATGATGGTAAGAGAATTTGCAAATGGAGCCAAATCCAGGAGAACTTCAAAAACTTACTCAGGATTTGACAATAGATGAAGGATTGGTCTTGAGTCATTCAAGACAATTTCTAACCTGGTTTCATCAGGGTTGGATAACGTTTCAAGTATTTCCACGGAAGGACTGGCCAAGGGTACTTGACTGTGAGTATGAGTCCTAGGAGGACCATAGAAGAGGTTCCAGCATTCAGATCACCTCATCAGCTGTAAGAGCCAAAGGTCTTTTCAGACATGCTATCAAGCAGTTGTTGGTACTGAGACTCCAAATTCAACATATGAGCTGGACAAGAGGGGAAATGTCAGACTTATATAATAGTTGACATTATTTATTATATAATCAATTAAGCTCTGATTTTGGAGAACTTAATCTCAAACGTAATGGGATAAGCTATCCAGAGAAGAATTAAGGATGATATGAGCCAAGAGGTTATTATGAGAAAAAAAACAAGGGCAAATATAAATGAGAATTATTAATTATGCAAAAAAAGAACCTGATGGCCAGAATCTCCTGTTGAGGACAAGGAGAAAATCAGGAAATCAAGGACACTGGACCAAGAATCCTGAATCTGACAGCAGGACGTATTCCCTGATGGGGGAGAACTGGATCCCTAGATTAATATCATTATAAGTAAATTGATCGGCCCAGAACAATAGAAGGTCATGAGAACTATGCTCTGAGTAAACAGTAGTGAAAAGAAAGATGAATATAGTTGCATGCCAAAGGTCATCCTGAGAAGCATTGATTGCCAATTTACCATACTCCACTTAAACTAAAAAGGTATTAAACCAATTTTCTGAAGCAGTATTCTCCTGTCCTGATCCTTTTCTCGCTGAAAATCTAGGCAAGATGGGGGATCTGTTAGGATTTTTGTCCATATTCCCAGCCAACTAGATTACCAGGGGTCGCTAGGGGATAATTCCCTATAGCAAAGTGAACTGGATACCAGTTGACCCTGATTTTGAGATAAAATTGTTTGAGGGGTTTTAGGTAATTCGCCTGGTTTGGATCCATCGGGGATCAATCTGGGTGAATGCTTAACATCTCATCGGGCAGAGTTGATAATAAAATGGAGCATCTGATAGTTGATCAATGATTAACTATCAGATGTACTGATTGGGTTTGCTCAGCTTTCATCATTGACTGATTAAGAAATTTAAGGATCAAGTTGCAAGGTGAGTGATGCCACCTGCAGCTAGAAAATCAATCTGTTGGTTCAGGACCTACTTAAATGGGTAATAAGTCACATTACCTAATCAGATTGCTTAAAAAAATATGGTTGGTTCACTGGGATCAAGAAGAAATCGTTAGGGACACGTTTTCCAACTCTTTCCTTTTTAAGTCTTGAGGATGTCCAATAATGTAATCCTATCTAGGATGGGGAATACCATTGCTGATGAGATGATGATGGGAGATTTAATGGCAACGGCTGCCATTTCATAGATGAGGTGCCAACCAAGGTTTGGGCGCCAAATCCTACTATAAATTCCCCTAAGAATTCACTTAATAAGATCCAGAAATTACCTGATAAAATATTAGAGTAAATACCAGAATTCATTACTAGTTCTATTCTTCTTAAAGGAAATTATTGCTGTGTGCTTTAATTAGAGACTGTTTAGGATATTGAGTAAGTATCTGAGCGTGGATCCAGAGAAGAGAAGCTGAACTAAGACGGAGATTGCTGCTGACTGTGTGTCACCAAAGAGAAGCCTTAAAAAAGGATCTGAGCGTAAATTGAGTTAGGCGGTATAAAAAACAAATCCCTATTGAGGGCATCTTAAGTATTTTGAGGATTAATACTGATCAAGCGGTGGACCCAATGCTAGTTCTTTATTCAACTACAGATAATAGTCTTCATACTATTATTATACGAATACATATTGTTATCAGACAACATAAAGAATTGCACAACACCAAACTGTGCATTTAATCGATTTAAGGGTTAGCAGCCATGAACAATCAATGAAACTCATAAATTTTAACACCAACAAAACCTAAGTTCTCTTGTATCTAAACTCAGCTTTAAAGGAAAGGAGCTTCAGAACTGTGTCATTGAACTTAAAATTGACAATCTAGCGATAGAAGTTAGATTGGCTCTATGTGCTTCACTTCCCAAAAGCCCTCTGCAGCTATGAAACCCAGGCTCAACGCTTCCCAAGAGCAAATTGACCAATTATCTTTCTCCTTTTATCAGTTAAATATTCACTCAGAGACAACGGGACATGATGCTCCTGCTGACCATGCCCTCACTGAGAATAACTTTGTCCCATCAAACCAACTTTTAAGGACGAGTTCATCCCTGGAGAAGGTAGCATTGCTTCATTCCTCTGTGTTTATGAACTGGCCATGGAAGGAGCACCGACCACCAGAAGGTCAAAAATATTTTTTCCTGTTTAAGTCACATGGCCCAAGAAGTGATGGTGCCTCATTTGCTACTCTCAGCACTTGAGAGGAGATTAGGGAGGTTATCATTGATGAATTTGGCTCAAAACAAAGCATAAGCATGAAAAAGCAGACCTTCATGTGCATCAGCATAAGAAAAGGAGAGTCAGTTGCTGCCTTTACTAAATGGTCCTACTTTGAAGCACAGTTACTTTTAACATCTAAAATGTTGACTTTGGAGGGGCAGGTTGTGGCTATCCTGACTGGGTTGGCGTCTCACCCTCCTCTGGCGATGCACATCACTGTAAGGAGAGTGTCTGTAACTCTCCCATTCCCAGCGAGGTGGTGCAAGATTCACAACCACACCATCAGGGATCCAGTTGTTAGAAGTATGGTAAACAGGACACCGCGGATGGTGCATGAGCCAAAGTAACCCAGGGCAAGGGTGTACAATGCTGTGTAGAGTTGAAACCATCGAGTTCATCTTGATTGTTGCATTTTGACTTGGATTCAGATTTTTTTATCTGAGTCAAATTGCTTTAAAAATACATTTGTCTCGGTCATTTTTAACGCTGGGTTGTGCCTCACCCAAGTTGTAGATTAGGCTTGTACGAGCCTAATCAATGACTTGGGTGAGGCCCCCAAAAGGCAGCCTTTATAAGGCGCACCTGCCAATTCCAAAGCTCACTTCAGAATTTTTCCCTGGCTTTCCCTTACTGTGGAGCATTGTTGGTTGCACCCCAGACGAGCTCTGGTTGGCGGGACCTTATTAAATCCTAAATATTAATAAAGGTTGTTTCAAGGTTAGCATACCTCACTTACCTGTTGGTCTTTTTTGGTAATCCAGTTTTGAGGAGCTTTTGCACGGTTGGGTCAGACCAACCGTGAGGACTTTGCATAACCAACTAGTAGTAGGCAATGTTTGGCGCTGTTGGTACCCCAAACCTCTCCCTACTCGATTAGGCTGCTTTGGTTGCTTGTCAGTGCACCAAAGAATCATTTTAATAAATGGCAGTTGTACCTGGGATTTTTCTGTTCGTTACAATAGTAACAGGTATAAAATAAAAAAATGTCACTTGGGTGGTCCCAAAGGGAGTCCAAACCCAAGCGGTGATCTGTGCTGGAGTGCTTAGGTTCTTCAGTCTGAAGGGGACCAGGGGGCCCAACACTGCACCAGATCCAGTAGATAATATTGTGTAAATAAAACGGTCAACGTTGTTAGAGACCTCCCTGAGGAGGTCTGCGCACAGGTTCACCCAACGAACTTTACCTTAAAACGTAAACTAATGGGGAAAACTTATTAAGGAAGATGACCAACAAGGACGTTGGTCTTGAGAACCATACTTCAAACAATGAGTGGTGAGTCGTCAATCAGAGAAACGGTTCCAAGCCTAAGCAAACCAATTGGCGCACCCTAGAATTGGCCATGGTAATGTAGCTCAAGATTGACAAAAGCTGAGTTATTGATTGCAGCTGAGCCATCCTGATTTGGCGATGGTGAATATTGAATGGGTTTCAGACCCCCGTTCTATGAGCAACCAAGATAAACTGTCGCCGTTAATAAGATATCTAGTGCTTTTTAACGCCCTTGCTGTTTTGCAAGGCGGAGCATCTCACACATCCCCTAACCAACCTGGGCATATCTATCCTTCACCCAGCGTTGATCCAAGGTATTCTTAAGTCTAGGAGGTTCTGCAGATTGGCCTTTTTGGACTCCTGATGCCCAGCCTTATCTTGGCAGTTGGTTACCTCAAATATGTCATGTAACCATGATAATTACCTCGATGAAACTCTATTTCTGGATCGTTCATAATATAAAGAGGCTCTTCTAGATGTTTCTGACTTCCACAAGCTCGAGGCTTCTCGAAGAGTTGTGTCCAGACCTCAAGTTCTGGCCATTGAGGATCAAAAGTAAAGACCCCAAGTTTTGGCCTCTGAAGACCAAAAGGCTGCCTCTTCGATTCTGGCCACTGAAGATCAAAAGCAAAAAGTCAAGCAATATGAAGCCCCATGTGCCTACTGCAATAAGGTGGACATTGTAAGATTGTATGTTAGAAGAAGAGAGCCAACATTGAGGGTAAGATAAAAGAGATGTTAGAATAGGGACTGGTACCCCTATTGCTGACGAATTTAACGTTCCTGGCTCCCCCACATCTATTTCTCTATTGTCATATGCTGAGAATTCCCCCAGTGACAAATCTGAAGTGAGGTATGAAGATGTCGGATATTATTATTTAGGAGCATTCGCTGAAGTTGAGGTTTCTGATTAGTTGAATACTGGAGGAGTAGATGGTTCCACCATACACGAGGAAACTTACCTCCGCCAAGTTCTTGAGGTCCTGAAAGGTTATTGACACTGACATTGATGCTGACCAGTTCTTGAACTGGTTGATTTGACCTCTTCAGTGCATTCATA
>JAKSZP010007282.1:25000-38984 GCA_022478985.1 Massospora cicadina | reverse complement strand
AACCTACAGAACGGCGGTCCACTCCCACTCACTCTATGCAACCTGCGCAGTATGTGGAGGAGAGGGCTCTCTACACCACCGCCTGGAAAACTGCCCCCCATCCAAAGCCATATGGCGAGAAGTCGTGTGCCTTCTCAAGATCCAAGACGGCCAGGATTTCTCCATCTTGAAGAGCCTCCTCACAATCCAACTTTTGTCCCCAATCCCATTCACCCTTAGCATCCTACTGATACCCATTGTCAAGTGGATGATCCACACTAAAGCCTTCGATGATTTCAAGGGCACGGTCCCTACCATCCATGAGGTTGTCAATAGGTTCCACGTCCATTTACTGGAGCATTTCCAATCTTGGCTCTATGGAAATATGAGTTCAAGACAGCACAGACTCATAAACTCATGGTTCCTGCTCTAGTTCCTTCAAACGGACCCCTTTCTTCACACCTGCTCTATAGTGGGGGCAAACCCCCTGGAATAGAGCATCATACCCCCCACACCTGGCGGTCCCAGCTGGCAACTGGGGTAACTTGTGTACCCTGGGGTGCCCAATCATATCTAGTCATTGCTTTTCTTCCCTCCCCCACCATTTCCACACATATATCAGTAATGCCCATCCCCTAGTCGGCTTGCCTCAGTTATATAAAATAAAAATCAACTTCTGAATACTGTCAGGTTCCTTTGCCTTGCTTAATTTCCGGTAATGTAGTCTTCTTGGTTCAGCAATCAATTATTAATGTCAGAAGCCAGACACCAATTCCATAAGGGTATTGTTAACTGATTACACCTACTACTAATAAACAAGCGTTAAAAATGCTTTGGTATTTTTGACAAATGCCTTAATTGTTCAATCAGAATGATATATCATAGTAATCTGACTGTCAGTCTTTATTCTTCATCAAATCACCTATTTAATATCGTTGAGGCCAATCCTAACGAAAAACATATCAAAAGGATCATTGGATCATATCCTTTGATTATATATGACTAATAATTTGGAAAGCAATTATCACTATAATTTAAGATTGTGAACACCCTTTTTCTAAATACTTAATCTTTCAGTGGGATGAATATTTTGAACAATAAAGTTCCAACAAGAAAAAACTTTTCTTTCTCGTTGCAAACACTTTTGCAACCTATTCAATTCAAGACTAAATCTAGTTTGATAATCTCATAGAGGGGATTAGTCTGCTCCCATGTCTGGGAGCAGTTGGCAAGCAAGGCAAGAGGAGCAGGCGGAAGGCCCGCGGCCTCTAACGTTCAAAAACGCCCCGGAGAATCTGGCGGAATAGAAAAAAATCTAAAAAAACTGGCGGTCACAATTTACCCAGAGATACTCATGTGGCAAGCACGATGCAACCAGTACATCAACACGCCACATTCCCAGCCACTTTTGTCGGTGGAATTTGGAGTCCATGTGTATCTGGACATCCAAAAAACGGCCCTATGGGAAAAATTTTGTGAAGATGTACACAAAATTTTCCTGACCGCGGTATGTTTGCACCTCACTCCATGTCACGCGGTTGGCTGGACCTAGGTTTTGAAAGCAAAATAGCAGCAGACGAGGCTGCAGTGGTGCGCGTAGTGGTCGACCTCCCCGAAGGGCAATGGGTTGTCAAAACTAAATGCACCAGATGGACAAAATCAAACCAAATTTTCCTCACGTTTGACTTTTTGCCTACTACGGCAAAATGTGACATTTTGGAGCAACACCTGAAAGATGGTCTCGCCATATATGGCGAAATACAATCTTTCAAAATGCAACGTTTCACGCTGATGCCACACCTGTGCACCGGCAAAGCCATCGCAGTTTTGACCCCAACTGAGGAGATCGCAAAGGACCTAACCCAGATCCCACACTCCACCTTTATTGACATCGCAGGGCACACCACCCACCCATTCCGGGTAACCGTGGACAGCGCACCCCCCATTTGCACCCACTGTGACGCGTTCAGCCATAAGGCACATGCGTGCCCCATCAAAGAGGGCGTTACATTCCAAGAGCACCCCTCGGCGACCATGGCCAGCGGAGAGGCGCACTATGAACCAACCGCAAGCACCAAAGAGGCTTTCCCGTGGGGAGCACAAGGCTGCTACCTATTGGTAAAGCCCATCTCCCCGCAGGAGTGGAAGAAGGCCAAGCAGGCCCATAGGACCGCGGCCAAGGAAGTGGCCAAGGTCATCACCACCATCCCACACTCACAACGCCAGGAGGACTTGGAGACCTTCGCGGCGGAAGCAACTCGGGAATCCATCACCTAATCAGATTGGGAGGCCCAAGCTGAACGGGCCACTCAATCCGAGGATCTGATGGGAGATTTGATCTCACCCAATCGCTGCACCCAAGCCCCAGTTGAAACTGACTTGGGACCTATCCCAACCGAAAATTTTTTTTGCCCCACTCGACAGTGCACCGAACTTATCCACACCGCAAAAAATTTGTCCAACGTCCGGAAAACAAAAAGTGAAGGCCAAAGCTAACGTGACTCTTTCTGCAAAAATTAATAAAAACCCTGATAGCGTTGCTGCTAGTACCCATGCTGCTGTGTAAGCCCGTGGGGACCTGGAAGAGGCTGGTGGGCCAGGGGGCCCACCCCCTCTCACCTAAGGTGCGATGGGGGAAACCTTCACTCTAGGGATGCTGAATATTGCCGGACTCAAGGCCTCCCCATCCTGGGCTAGGAAACTGAGTTTTTTACAAAACAATTTACCCGTGGATATCCTGGCCATCGAGGAAACCCACTGTCCACGAGGTTCCGAGGATGCTTAGAAAACAATGCTCCTACCATCCCTATCCTTTTGGTTGAAGCACTGTGGGGTGCTAATTTGGAAAAACAATTTTTTCAAATTTATATCTTCAGAAACATTCCTAAATGACGAGTGCTCGTTGTCACCTTCTCATGGGCTAATGTTGCACACACAATCATCAACATTTATGCCCCAAACGGTGCACAAGAGCGTCAGGAATTTTTCTTGTCAGTCAAATCCCTACCACTATCCCCCGATTTTTTCCTAATTGGCGACATGAACTGTTGGCTAACCTCACCAATGGACCGGTGGCCGCCCTCACCCCATGCCCCACAGGGTCACATAGAACTATGCGTTCTAAAAGCCACCCTTGGGTTAATGGATGCGCTGCCATGATATGCCCCACTGCTCAAAAACATGATGCGTCCCCACGTCCACAACGGCCAATTAAGGTCCATGACCCGCATTGACCTTATTCTAGCGCCGGCGAAATTCCAACCCCACATCTCCCACTTCAAAACAACAAAAATGGAATTCTCTGACCACCGACTGGTCTTGATAACATACCACTTACCCATCACAGTTGCAAAGGCCCCACATTGGTGCAAAATCCGCCCCCCAGAGCTTGCGTCGCCAGAATTTTCCACGTGGGTGGAAGAGGCAACTTTGGCAAAATTGTTTGTTGCACCGTTTTGCGCGGACCCCATTTCCACATGGGCAACTTTCAAAGAAGACACCATCTGCCACTATCGCCATCTCTCATCCAGATGCTCATGAGCCACATTGGCAGTTATATTGCGTGCGCTGGCGGAATTGGCCCACTTGGAGTCCAACATTCCAGCCTCAGGATATAGCCCTGCATGGGGCCAGAAGTGGGCGGAGGCAGCAGCCCACCTCAACGCACTTGAAAGGCAACACAAACATCGGGTTTGTGTCCAATACAGGGCCACTCGCATCACTAAAGGCGACAAGTGCACCGCATACTTCTTCAAAAAATTTTTGCACCACGCCAGAGCGTGGCCTGCACACAGGTGCAAAGATTGGATAATTCTATTGTGGACAACCCGGCTGAAGTGGCAATCAAAACGCAAAGATATTACTCCGAGTTATACTGAGCTGAACCAATTCAGCTGGCCAAAATGGCGGAATTTCTTGACAGAGCTCATATCTGCACCGTTTTCTGATACCCGGAAATAATGAATTTAATTACTCTGAACGAATCATGGACTACCATTTGCAGTGCGCCAAACTGAAAATGCCCAGGCCCAGATGGCATTCCATATGAGTTCTACAAAAATATTTTAAATATATATCCCCATTGCTGCTAGCCTCACTCAACCAAAGCCTGTTGGAAACGCGCCTCCTACCAGGAGGACATGAGGCTTTTACAGTCACACTCTTCAAGAAAGGGGATAGGCTAGACTTAGCCAACTGGCGCCCCATTTCTCTAACAAACACAGACACCAAAATTTTAACAAAAATTATGGCTAACCGTTTAGGGACTGTAGCATCTGCCACCATCTCTCCAGAACAATTCAGTTTCATCCCCAGAAGGTTGATTTGGGATAACGTGCACTCTGTGGCTAATGTTTGTCAGTCCACAGCCTCTGGGGCACTTGTATTCTTGGACCAACAAAAGGCCTATGATAGAGTAAACTGGGAATACCTTAGGCCTGCCTCCAACAATTCCGCCTACCTCCCTGCTTCATTAACTGGGTGATGCTGCACACGGAATCTGCAACAATGGCTGTGCGCGGCCCAGGTTTCCTAACGGAAGTAATCCATCCTCAAAGGGGCCTGCGACAAGGGGACCCCTAAGCCCACTCTTATACAACTTCAGCCTTGACCCACTACTGCGAAATGTGAATGCCCAACTCACTGGGGTCCATGTGCCAGGCCAAACCCCAGTCAAGATGATGGCATTTGCAGATGATTGCGTGGTGGGGGTGTCTAATAACAAAGATGCATGCGCGCTTTAAGCCCTCATCCAGGAATATTCCCGGGTAAGCAACGCGGCACTGAACGCCTCCAAAACCAAAATCATCCTACTTGGTCGGTTTCAGAACTGCTGGGCCCCAGCAAGTAGTTCCCAACCCAGCCCAGCTGCTCGCCCAAGTCCACGCCTTACTAACTCAAAACACACCGCTCCACTGGTGCTCCCCTTTGTGCCGCGACCTACCATAGGACCGGTACGCCATCTGGGCGTGTGGTTGGAGGCAGGAGGATACGCGTCAGCAGTAATGGAGGGCCATATACTGGACAACGTGACGAAGCGAATCGCCTCTCTCAGAGCCCACCCTACTACCCTCACTGGCAGGGTTGTTCTTGCCAACTCTATGCTCCTATCCAAAGTCTGGTTTGGAGCCCACGCCATCCCCTTCTCCCCAAGCTTCTTCAAATCCCTGTATGCTTTGCTACAAGGTTGGCTTTGGTCAGGCCGCCCTCCACCAGTACGGCTAGAGGTCATGTTTGGCCCTCATCATCATGGTGGCATGGGCCTACTTGACTTCAAAGCCCATGCCGCCAGGATCCTAGGCACCTGGATTGCGGCCGTCACTGCTCCTACACTCCCATCCCAACACTGGTCCCGCGCGGCCCGCTCCAACTTCTCCCAAGCCTTGGGCCTCAACAATCCATCAAACCCCCACTCCCTGATGAAATACCTCGCATCACACACATCAGCCACAGGTCCTCACGGGACTAAAACTTACTACAAACGAATCCTACTCTCCATGCGAAGCGCAGAGTGGAGAATTTTCTATTAGTGGACATACAACCCGAAGAGGCCGCCCCTCTCCTCAGTTCACACAAGAGGTACAGGGGCTACCCATCCATGATGGCGTGATCCCCATTCGACCCCAAGTCCTAGCCAGGGTGGACTACCTGGACATGATGGACATCCCTTATTCCACTGAGACCCAAAAGACTATCTGGAATTACGCACACCATCCTCTGTTGCAGCCTCAAGTCCGCTCCCATGTGTGACGCTGCCTGAGGCGGGTGTATCGTACAGCTGAGCGCTCTAATGCTTTACACTCATCCTGTGTCGTGTGTGGCCAGTATGGAACGCTGTTTCACCGCCTGGAGAAGTGCCCCACCTCTAAAGTAATATGGCGCGAAGTCCAACGTCTGCTAGGCCAGGATCAAACACATCCCTTCAGTCTGTCAAGAGATATGTTTTCTTCATCAATGGCCTCCCCCCTCCCACCCTCCCTTCGTGCTCTGGTGGTTGCAATCACCATGTGGACTATCCACACGATTGTCTTTGATGCCATCGCTGGATCCATCCCCACCCTCCCTGAAGCTGTCCACAGATTCCGGTCTCATTTGGTGGATCACTTTCAAGCGTGGATGTTTGGATATCTCCCACCACATCGCCGGCAGCTGGTCTCCTCCTGGTTCCCAGTCTGGTTCATCAAATCAGACACCTTCCTCCACACGTGCTCAATAGTGGATACGCCCCCTACACACGTTCCCTCCCCCTTCCCATAAGTGGCGTTCCCGCTGGCAACAAGAGATAGCATCGCTTCTCTGGGGTGCCTCACCTGGTACTAAGTTTAGTTTCATCTGAGTCATATTCGGAAGTGTCCGTCCCATGGTCAGCCTTTCCCCGCAATAAATTTAAAAATTTAAAAATAAAGTTCCAACAAGAGGTCTGGGCTACACTGTTGACTCAAGCTTCAGTGACTCATCTTTCCTCCAAGAAAGTTTTGAAAACAGCTGGCAATCTTATACATATTTCTCTAGCTATTTTTTCTACTTGGTCATTAGTCCATGTCTCCCAAATATATTTCGCCTCAAGGCTATAGAGGACCTCGCCTAAGTTAGCTCTCAATTGCTTGTTCAGTATATGGGCTGCTTGGATGTAGTTATGTGAAAGATTGAAAAACTCTTTGATGACCACGTGATGGCAGATGATGGTCATTTGCAAGTTTCTGGAGGTATGATGAGCGAGCCCAAATAATATTTGGCGATAATCTCTATCCCAGTTATATTGTGTCTGATTTTAGCTGCAAATAATTGTGGTGAGCCAGATTTTTCACCCATAAACTCTTGCTGTCATTTATGATAGAAGAGATAGCTTTTGTTGTTTGCGGACTATTGTCCCATTTGATATTCTCTTAATAGTCAGTGTACTAGATGTTCAAGCTCCTCACGAGAAATGGGTTCAAAAGGTTAGATGATAATGGATACGTCGTTTCAATTGATCCAGGACACGGTCATCTTGGTTTCCAAAAGGTATAATTATTGTTCTGAGAAAATGGTAAGGGTGGTGTTGTTTCCTTGCTTGGTATGTCACCATCTGCCATACAAGCCATGAGCGCCACTGGCAAAGTTTTGGCTACTTCAAATGGTATGGTTCTTCATCTGGGATTAAAGTCAGAGTTACAAAGGCCTATTGTACGAGAAAATAGACCAGATGATGGTAATATTTAAGAAAATGATTCCTTAAAGTTAAGACTATAGGATTTATTCTCCTGTCAGTTTACTTGTACAACAGCTTCCTGCCCAGATCTTCTTGATCACAAGTAGACTCCTGACTTAATAAAATAGAAAAGTATTGACTGTAAAATCTCTAATATGTCAAATAAAGATTATTCTGCTAAAAAATTTTTTTATTTGTATAAAATTAAAATCTATAAAGTTCAATGTTCATCACACCTTTACCCATGACACCTCGCCTCACAACGCCACTATACTATTGGTTCACAATGAAAGTCTTTAAAGGGTCTAAAATTATTAGGCGACCATTGTAAGCCAGATTGGCCTCGTGGAAAGATTCTTACAGATACAAATACTTAAGTTCGCTTTTCCTCTGACGCATCTGAAAATAGCTAAACCATTGCTTCTCTCAAGCATTGGTAGCACATACCGAGGCAGTTCATACCACTATTTCGTCATTAATTTATTTTAAATTAATTGAAATTGTAAATAATTTTGACTTGACCAACAAATTCCCATCCTTGTTCATAAAGTTAAATTTGATTAAGTGGAACTGCCAGGAAAAATATCCTAATTTTGCCTGTACTTAAAATATTTTTGTTCCTTTATCTCAAATAAGTTTGACATAAGACATAATAATTTAGACATAAGCTAATATTATAATCTTTTTAAAGCGAATTACTTCGAATTTTAAGTCCAGTGAACCATTCAACACTGACAAGTTATGCGCAGTTAGTTCAAGAAGGCACTGACAGATCAAACAGGGGTCTAGAGTTTTTGAAAGCATGAATTTTCTCCATCAGTTTCTAAAAAATCTGTCACAAATGGCTCCACTGCTTATGTATTTTAGCATGATGTTCTGTAAAATAAAGAGAGAAGAAAGAGCAGGAGTTCACTTAGTTAAAGTAATAGCTTCTCACATAGTTGTTCTGGATCATGCAGACATTAAGAAACATTTTGTGGTTGAAACAAATTATCAAATTACGCTATGGCGCAATGTTATTTAAGAAGAGGAAAACTTAATAGAACATCCTGTGTACTATTTTTTGTAAAATGATCCTGGTGAAAAAAATTATCTGATATATGATAAAGAGTTGCTGACTATAGCTTTAGCTTTGTGGGAATGGCAGAACCATCTGCTATATTCCTGTCACCCTTATGTGGTTTAAGAAGGATCATAAAGCATTGTAATATCATTGCAAAACAATGAGATGGAGAAGCGCCAAGCCCATTAGCATGTGGAGCTGTACCAGTAGATTTTAAGGTAGAGTACCAGCCAGGATTGGCCTTTACCTTGCAAATTTGGCTGATTCATGACATGTGGTTGGCTTATTAGAACATATAAGTGAGAATTTCAACATGGTGACCTTTTCTAGCCAAACTTAAATAAAATGGTTAAATGTGAGGAGAGCGAGCTAAGAGAAATTATCTGGCGTAAACAGAAGAGGTTGGCATTCAGTCATCAGTTATAGGATGAGACAGCAGAAGGCCAGCAGCATGGCCACCTTTATACATATGGGAAAAGGGACAACCTATTATACCATGATTTTCGCATGTGGGTCCTAAATCCATCATTACAATGGAGAGTATTTCAAGCTTCTTGTCCACTTGTTGGTGGGCCACCAAGGAGTTGAGAAGATGGTCAAACTTTTGTGGCAGCTTATTTGGCCATGTATCAAAAAGGACATAATGAAGTACGTGGCAGAAGCTTGGTTTTCGCTAGGTCAAAGCCTTTGAGGAAGCCTCTCACTGGTAAGTTATTCTACTTTAAATACCAGGTTGCCATGTGGTTTAGTTAGTGTAGACTTTATTACTGGTTTGCTGAAGGTCTAAGAAAAGGATACAGTTACGGTCATTGTCAACCAGCTGACTAAATATGGTTAAGTTTTCCTGTTCACCACCAATTTTTTGCCAAAATTGCAGAAAAAAAAAATTCATTGACAAAATATTTGCCTGGCATGAACTACTGGCGAAATCATTAAGGACCCCATCCACCACGTTGTATAAAAATTCTGGTCTAATTTTCTCAGAAATTTGAAGATTTGCCCATGTAGGGCTTTGGCGTATTATGCAATCTGACAGACAAATGGAGAGGGTAAATTAATTTTTAAGCATTAATCTGGTGCTACAGTTTTGAATGGCAGGATAAAAGGGTCTCATGGGTCAGGTCGGCCCACTTTTTATATTTCAACCAATCAACCATTGATGAGAATGCCCTCATTTTTAAAAAAACCATGAAATTTTTAAAGTTCAAAAAAAACTGGATGATAAGCCCTAAATAGCCATGACATAATTTCTAAAAACCGCTAACCACTATTTACAGTGTATGAATATTTGAACGCCTTGGGATAAGGCGATATCAAGTCAGAAGCGGATGGTTAGTGGATAATCTTCAATTAAGGCAATAAGGAGTTGTTAACGTATGATGAATCTTTAGTAGATCACCTTAGACTAAGCGATAGTGAGTTATAGAATAGTTTACTCCGCTGGAGCCAATGAGAATATGGTGGAACCACAAAGTCTAAGCAAAAGGATCAGTAATGACTAAAAAGACCGATATATAAGCAATATGAGATGAAAGAAGAGGGGACGAATTGTAGATAGAAAATAGTGAGTGGAATAAAAGGAATCCACTATATATTATAAATAAATGTGTGTCGCCAGATCTATTGCTTTGTATTTTATTATGTTCATAAGTTATTTTGAGAACCAACTATCTTAAATCATCCATCCATTGCTCAATGGTCTTTTACCCTGAGCTACTTCCTCAGCATATATTACCTATATAAAAAAGATATAACTGTGGTTTTCACTACATGTGGCCCATAGAACAAACCACAAAACAAAAAAAATTCTCCAATCACTGGCCATGGCATATCAGGCTGTAATAAAGGGGAATCGTCCGAATCTCTGCACTTGCAGAAACTGTAGAAATTAGACTTGTTGTGGATGCAATGCTTAAGCAACAAGGAGAGCCCCTTCAGGACCGTGACAATGTAAAAAAATCATCTTAAAGATGCGGTTAGTCAGTTGCAGATACTTGGGCAACGGTATAGCAATTTTCTAATTGTTTGGACAATGCCATTGAGCAGCTACACTGCATAGATCAGAGATTGACCCTATCTTTTACCCGCCTCATCCCCATTGGGAAGTGGAAAGACAAGGGGTCACTCGGAAAGGATCATTTTATGGCAAATATGGGACTGAATATCCAGTTTAGAAAATTTTGGCAAACATGCAGGCATCGTGAGCTGCTCAACTCATGATGGCATCTCTGGTGATGATTATGTTTTGACTCAGTGAAACCCCATGTGATGGCAGTCCTTCCATGAAGAGATCTATGCTACCCCTGGAGCAGCTGACCAGCCATGTGCCGCTACCACTCTGATCCTGATCCTCCCTGAGATACTACTTATGGGTCTTAACCCATTCCTTAGTATTCTCCAAAGGTTTTTGATTATGAGCGGGAGGAGGTTTGTATTGTTAAGCTGCCTTCATTTGATAGCGATGGGAACTTTCATGGCTTCTTTAAACAATTTGAGTTTGCAGCTGGAGAAGCCTCATATTGGCTTAAAGCTAATTTGCGTATATCCACCCTTGATGTCAGGATTTCCAACCTTGTCACCTGCTATCTTCCAAGAAGTTCCGTTACATACTAAGAAGTGAAGAATACTGTGCTGATGTTGTTCAGAGATACTGCAAAAGGTGTTGCAGCATAGTACTGAGTCCTTAACCATAGGGTTTTAGAATAATGAGACCCTAACTGCGTTTGGTGACCAATTTACAATGGAAGCTATGTGTTAATTGGGGCTGGGACTATATCTGAATCTGAGGTGTGCTTTGCAATGACCTCTGCGGTGAAGCCATAATGCAAGCTTTACAATGTCATGACTCCAATCTTTAGAGGACGAAGTACCCCTGCTCAAATTTGTTCAGTTTCTGCGCCATCTATCGCTACCTTTCTCCATCCAATACAGAGTGGAAACATAACGACGCTATCACCGAACCTTCTTATTTGGGGATATTCTCCCATCCTGCTCATATTCCGCCTAGTAACCCCCAGCCTTATTTTAGTCACATGCCTCGTCCTCAGCCAACTTATCCCAGCAGTTTAGCTTCAGACTTAGTTCTAATTACACCAACCATAAGCAATCGACCTTTTGACCTGGCCCTAGTTACACCAATCTTCAATAATCAAATTATTGGCCTAGTCCATTTTATAAGAACCAAGGACGCGGACCCTATGGGGTAAAGTTGTTTTAAATGCAGCTGCCCTAGCCCCCTTGCCCAGAGTTTCCCCAACCATCTGGTTTACTACGTACAGCATGATCAGTACTACCCTGGAAAAAGATGAAGCGGAGATGAAAATGGGCTAACTTCCTCTATTATCCTAACCCCAAACGTACCACCTGAACACATCATAGTATATTCAGCGGAAGCCCCCTCAGTATGATAAAGAGTTTTATACCATCAACCGGTTGGAGGAGTAAACGTACTGAAATGGGCGCAAGCCAAGGCTGCAGTGGATGAAGGACCTCATGGGCAACTGAATCCATATGCTAGTCATATGTTTGATCAAGTTTCCCCTGACAAGCTAGACCCATCCTCAGATGCACCTTCATTTGGGGAGTAGATGTCGCCCTTCTGGTAGACGCTATCATCAAAGAAAACCCAAAGTTGGTGAAGGGATTAAGAGTTTCCTTATGAAAAGAGATCCTTTTTGGAAGTCCACATTTTATATGATTAAAATTATTCTTATGCCGAATGAACATACTGTGACATTGTTGTAGCCAGAACCCAAGTCTGTGCTATGATAGATACGGGTGCTCCAGTCAACATAGTTTCCACTAAGTTGGTGGCAAAGTTGATATTGAAACCTGATGCATAACATTGATTAGTATATGGTAATTCTTGAGCCAAAATCACTGTCTAAAAGGGAGCGTATATTACGTTGCCTTTGTAATTTGGTCAACTGTTGTAGTAGCTCTAGCAAAGGTGCCACAAAAAAGTAGTTGAAACTGCTTATTGGAACAGCGAGTATATACAACACTTCAGTGCTGTTGTTGATATGATGGAGAAAATCTTTTTAAATTATGGGGCATTAGTTCAAAACTTTATTTTATCTCTAGAGGAATACGAAAAATCTGGTGCATATGGGACATAATAACTTTGACTATAGTGACGAGGTGACACTTCTGCTACCATCAAAAAATAAGAAAACATGGGCTCTCCCTCAGTAGATATATGAATATCAATGGTCGCCTCTCAGAGCTGATGGGTCTATAAACATTCCCTTTGGCCACCAAGTGATTGTAAACACTAAATTAGAGGTGGAAATACCAATCAGATTTTATGGGGAGGTTGTTGGCCCTTATCAGCAATCGCAGCTTGATCCCCATGTGGCTCCAGCCATTATTCTTCTGGGACACTGAGAGAACCAGGTTTTACTAACGAAACTACAAAAATGAATCACTGAAGATCCGCTGGCACCAAAAAGTGGCATATTTACACTTGACCCCTATGGAGGAGGTCTTTCAGGTTCACGAGTTCAGGTCATCTGATATATTTTTTCTACCCATCAAACCATAGTCCAGTGTAATGGCAGTGATGTCGCATAAAAAATAATGGGGTTACTAAAAGATCATAATGATCAGAAGATAGCTTTGTTTTAAAAATATAATGAGATTTTTGCTGTTGATGGCCAAAATTAAGCTGCGCTCAAGGATGGTCCATTGATTGGACGCTGGGGATCAATCACATTAGGTCTTGGCCAATCCGATGGTCTAGGGCAGCTGAGGAAGTAGTACAGAGGAGATCAAAAAGCTATTGGAACAAGGGATGCACAAACCATTAAAGAGTTCGTGGGCTTCACCTATCCTTATTGTAATAAAATGATGGCACCAACTGGTAGTAATAGGCTACCAGAAGCTCAACAGCATCATTAAGGAGGACTTGTATCCCTTGCCTCAGATTTATGATGCTTTGGATTAGTTAGGGGAGCTTGTTACTTCTTTGCGATATATTTGATATTGGGTTACTGGCAGATTAGGTTGCCCATGGCGGAACATGAGAAGAGAGCCATTATCACGTCCAAGGGGCTTTTTCAAATAGCCTGTATGCCTCAAGGGCTGTGTAACGCCACAGTACATTCCAATGGCCAAGTACACCATTCTCAGTGACCTGTAGCTGTCATGAATCCTCATGTACCTCAATGATATCAAAGTTTTTTTGCGTACTTTCTCTGATCATCTTACCTATCTGGAGGAGGTATTTCGCCAGTTGGCCGAGTCCAACGTTAAGATTAAGCTCTGTATATGCCACTTCTTTAAGGATCAACTGAGTTACTTTGGGTTTTTAGTAGATGTGAAGGGGCATAAACCGCAGCTGGCTAAGATGAATGTTATCTGAAACATGATCCCACAAAGGAGCAAACGTGATGTACATATATCTTTTTTATGATTGGTTACAACTGACGCTTTATACCCAACCTCAGCTGTATTGGAAGACCGCTGTGTGAGTTACTAAAAATAATTTCATGGTAAAATGGACAGAACGTCACATATTCTCCTTTGATAAACTTTTGATGGCGTTTATTTAGCGCACCAGTGCTACATCTTCTGAGTTTTACAAAGGAATTATTGCCCAGACGGATGCATCTCTTTCCGCCGTTGGTGCAGTTTTATCCCAAAAAGATGATGAGGGGAGGAGCATCAAGCTGCATATTGCAGTCATAGCTTGAGCTTTAAAAATACAATTACATCGTGACCAAGTAGGAGTGCCTAATGGTGATCTATACATA
>JAKSZP010007282.1:0-20000 GCA_022478985.1 Massospora cicadina | reverse complement strand
TGCAGGTCATGAACCTTAGTTGGCCATTGTGGATGTGGGGATGCGTCATGTTTTTGAGCAGTGGGGCATGTCATGGCAGTGCATCCATTAACCCAAGGGTGGCTTTTAGAACGTGTAGTTCTACGTGACCCTGTGGGGCGTGGGGTGAGGGCAGCCACCAGTCCGTTGGTGAGGTTAGTCAACAGTTCATGTCACCAACTAGGAAAGATTTGGGGGATAGCGGGAGGGATTTGACTGATGAGAAAAATTCCTGACGCTCGTGTGCACCATTTGGGGCGTAATTGTTGACAATTGTGTGTGCAACGTCAGCCCATGAGAAGGTGACAACGAGCACTCAGCCAATTAGGAATTTTTCTGAGGATGTGAATTTGAAAGAATTGTTTTTCTGAATTAGCACCCCACAGTGCTTTGACCAAAAGGATAGGGATGGTAGGAGCATTGTTTTCAAGCTTCCTCAGAACCTCGTGGACAGTGGGACTCCTGGATGGCCAGGATATCCATGGGTAAATTGTTTTGTAAAAAACTTAGTTTCCTAGCCCGGGATGGGGAGGCCTTGAGTCCAGCAATATTCAGCGTCCCTAGAGTGAAGGTTTCCCCCATTGCACCCTAGGTGCGAGGGGTGGGCCTTGGGCCCACCAGCCTCTTCCAGGTCCCCACGGGCTTTCACAGCAGTGCGGGTGTTAGCAGCAACGCTATCAGAGTTTTTGTTAATTTTTGTGGAAAGAGTTGCATTGGCTTTGGCCTTCACTTTTTGTTTTCCTTACATCAGACAAATTTTTTGCGGTGCGGATAAGTTTGGTGCACCATCGAGCAGGACAAAAATTTTTTTGGTTGGGATAGGTCCCAAGTCGGTTTCAACTGGAGCTTGGGTGCAGCAATTGGGTGAGATTGAATCTCCCATCAGATCCTTGGATTGAGTGGCCCGCTCAGCATGGGCCTCCCAATCTGATTGGGTGATGGATTCCTGAGTTGCTTACACCGCGAAGGTCTCCATGTCCTCCTGGCATTGTGAGTGTGGGATGGTGGTGGTGGCCTTGGCCGCTTCCTTAGCCGTGGCCCTATGGGCCTGCTTGGCCTTCTTCCACTCCTGCGGGGAGATGGGCTTTAACAATAGGTAGCAGCCTTGTGCTCCCCATGGGAAAGCCTCCTTGGTGCTTGCGGTGGGTTTGTAGTGCGCCTCTCCGCTGGCCATGGCCGCTGAGGGGTGCTCTTGGAATGTGATGCCCTCCTTGATGGGGCATGCATGCGCCTTATGGCCAAACACTTCACAGTGGGTGCAAATGGGGGCGCGCTGTCCATGGCTACTTGGAATGGGTGGGTGGTATGCCTTGCGATGTCAATAAAGGTGAAGTGCGGGATCTGGGTTAGGTCCTTTGCGATCTCCTCAGTTGGGGTCAGAACTGCGATGGCTTTGCCAGTGCACAGGTGTGGCATCAGTGTGAAACGTTGCATTTCGAAAGATTGTATTTCGCCATATATGGCGAGAACATCTTTCAGGTGTTGCTCCAAAATGTCACGTTTTACCGTAATAGGCAAAAAGTCAAACGTGAGAAAAATTTGGTTTGTTTTTGTCCATCTGGTGCATTTGGTTTCGCCGATCTGTTGCCCTTTGTGGAGGTCGACCACTATGCACACCGCTGCAGCCTCATCTGCTGCTATTTTGCTTTTGAAACCTAGGTCCAGCCAACCGTATGACATGGAGTGAGGTGCAACGTACACCGCAGTCAGGAAAATTTTGTGTACATCTTCACAAAATTTTTCCCATAAGGCCGTTTTTTGGATGTCCAGATACACATGGACTCTGAATTCCACCGACAAAAGTGGCTGGGAATGTGGCGTGTTGATGTACTGGTTGCATCGTGCTTGCCACATGAGTATCTCTGGGTAAATTGTGACCGCCAGTTTTTTTAGATTTTTTTCTATTCCGCCGGATTCTCCGGGGCGTTTTTGAACGTTAGAGGCCGCGGGCCTTCCGCCTGTTCCTCTTGCCTTGCTTGCCCAACTGCTCCCAGAAATGGGCGCAGACTAATCTCTATGAGATTATCAAACTAGATTTAGTCTTGAATTGAATAGGTTGCAAAAGTGTTTGCAACGAGAAAGAAAGGAAAAAACAATATTGAGTCAGAATGGATAGTTATTGGATCGCCTCATTTAAGGTGACAAGGTAATGTCAACATATGAAAAATAGTTAGTAGATCGCCTCAAACTAAGCAATAGTAAATTAAAGAATAATTTACTCTGCTGGAGCCAATGAGATATGGTGGAACCACAAAGTCTAAGAAAAAGGATCAGTTATGACCAAAGTCACTGATATAAGCAAGATGAGAAAATTAAAGAGGGGATTAATTGTAGATAGAAAATAGTAAGTGGAGTGGAAGGAATCCCCTACATTTTATAAATAAAAGTGGTGTCACTGGAGCTATTGTTCTTAATTTATTTAGTTTATTATTTTGTTTTGAGGACTAGCTATCTTCATATTGTCCGTCCTTTGATAAGTGGGCTTTTAACCTGTGCTACCCTCTCAGCGTATATTACCTATATTAACAAAATTATATTTGGGCATAATATCCACATTAAATGGGGTTTTAAGTGGTGGAGTATGCTAAGAAGCGGACAAGATAACCCACTTTATTATGACTCCAATAAATTATGGGGGAATCTGGAATGAGCCATGGCACGGCAAAAGCATATTCAGACCAGAATTATTGCCAGATCTGATACTTGCTCCTATAGATTGGGTGTCTGTGGCGGCCAAGAACTGTGTCATACTGGTGAAAAGCCAGAAGCATGGCCCAAAGTTTTGGCCCCATATAAGATGATTTAGGTAATCAATTAATCTGTGTTTGAACAAGAGCTCCCAGAAGGGTCAAAGGCCCATCCAGTGATCCACACCCCACAACTTTGAGAGTTATGAGGTAAAGTACCAGAGCATCCAGGACTATTGAGCCTTTGTGAGGGAAATAACCAGGATTATGATATTAAGCGGATACTGGATGCACTATGGGTGATAGGCTGGCAAAAGTTCTTGGTAAAATGGGGGGTTTGGTAGAAGAGGCACCATGGAAGACGTTGGAGGAATATGCTCCTTTCCTGGAGAAGGTTCAGGTTCTCTGGGCCTAACAGGGGATGATATAATGGATCAAGTACAGCCTGGCCCGCACATTGACCTGTGGGAAAAATCTAAGATCCCACCATGAATTCAAAGCTTGAGTCTGATAAATCGAGTTCAGTAGAAGAGCTGATTGGGAATAGGGATTATGTAGGTAAGAATCCAGAAATTTGGGAATGGAGATTGATCCGGCGGAATGTGCCACCAGAGCCCCAAAACTTTTTCATAATGATTTTAATGATATGAAGCTTTTGTGTAAGGTGATCTGATCATATTAAAAAAAGCTTAGGTTAAAGGAGCCTAGTTGAGTGGGATTTTCAATGCTATATAATGTGAAAAGCTATAACTGTAAAGTTAGTTTCTTTTAAAAGAAATCCAACAATAATCATTGAAGAAAATTGCTATCTTATTTTAAATACTTGAGTAATATAAAAACATATATTCAAACCCAGATCTGGAGGATGAGCTCAACAAGAGAGCTGTGTCAGGCATTGGCCTCATTCTTAACGCTGTCCTGGAGCCAAACCATGCTATCTAATGCAGTTTCACTGGGACTGTTGTTTGAGAATAAATTTAACATCTTGACGCTGCGTGTGGGTTCAGATTTGGATTTCTTCTGGATTGTTAGTTATGTGGTTAATAACATGACTAATACTTCCCAACTCCTTTGTAACATGCAAGCGTAACCCATTACACTCACAAGAACATTATGGCGTCTCTCCTAAAGTCATTTGGCCGCTATTCCACTGCCATTCTGAGCTTCTCATTGGGTTGTCACACCCCAGATTGGTAGCCTGGGCTTACTTTAATAGGCAGTATCCATAACAGGATGTAATTGAATTACTGAAAGCTGGTCATTGTATGTAAGGAACCCTCTATTATGATGTTTTATGCTGATGCGGGGCAAAATAGATGTTTATGCTAAATGTAAGTATGAGGTGATATGTGTAAGAAACATAACTCCCAAGACCTTAAATGTTACTTTGTCATATTCAAACCAATGTCAGTTGAGAGTCACCTCAATCCTCTGGCAGACTATGTTGTGTCAGAATGCAAATAAATATGTCTCAAATGATGCCCTATGGCAAGTTTAAATTACGCCATATGTGGGTGTTCCAGACATTAAATGCTGAATGATGTTAACACAAATTACTTCTACTTTGGACAAGCTGAATTAGACGTTCAATGCGCCACCTGCCTCCACAAATGGGTGGTCTTCATAGAGCCAGTACAGCAAGCGCAAATTTATTCTGGCTCTTGGCGTCCTAAGGTCCCCAACTGAGGAGGATTCCAGGTACCCTCTCAGTCAAGTACTCTTTTGTTACTTTATTAAGGACAACTTGCTCATGTTGTGCAACCGCCCTCGTGAAAATAATAACTTTGGATCCCCTCCCTGTCCAGGAATGCCAGGCCTCCAATTATAAGAAATTCAAACATATAATTTATAATAACACTCTATAAGCAAAAGGAATTATTTGGAGAGTAAATAAAAAAAATAGAATTTCAAGTGAGAAGAGAGGTAATGCATCCTCACTTGAAATCTAATGACTCATCAATGGGTTGGGACCATCTAGTACTAAAAAAATGACTCATCAAGTGCTATGTGAAAATAATAAATTAGGACTCTGAAAGGCTCACCAGATGCTGACATTCCAACGTACATCACTGTTGGATTGAGGTAACATAAATATACTAAACATACCTGAAAATAAATACTTATTAAGAATTTATCCCAAGTTTTATTGACATGACAATTTATTCAAGTTGGAAGTATCAGTATTTTAACCATTATTATAGTGTTTTCCCAAGTCTCAAATTTAGTACTTAATTTTTATTTAACCGAGGCAAGTCAGCCAGGGGATGGGCATTACTGATGCATGTGTATAAATGTGGAGGGAGTGAATAATATCGATGATTAGGGGGTTGGGCACCCTGGGGTACATAGGTTACCCCAGTTGCCAGCTGGAACCGCCAGGTGAGGGGGGATCGGTGTGCTACTCCAAGGGGGTTTCCCCTACTATGGAGCAGGTGTGAAGGAAGGGGTTCGTGTAAAACTAGAGTGGGAACCATGACTTTATGAGTCTCTGCAGCTTTGCTTCATATACCCATAGATCCAGGCTTGGAAGAGCTCCAGCAAGTGGACGTGGAACCTACTGATAACCCCATGGATGGTAGGGACCGTGCCTTTGAATGCATCTAAGGCAATAGTGTGGATTGTCCACATTGCAATGGATATCAATAGGGAGCAGAGGGTAGATGCGAGTGGAGACACAAGCTGGATTGCGAGGAAGCTCCTTGAGATAGAGAAATCCTGGTCATCTTGGATCTTGAGCAGGCACACGACTTCTCGCCATATGGCTCTGGACGGGGGCAGGTTTCTAAGCGGTGGTGTAGGGAGCCCTCTCCTCCACATACTACACAGGTTGCGTGGAGGGAGTGGGTGCGGTCAGCCATTCTATAGGTCCTTCTTAGGCAGCGCCAGGCGTTGGCTCTTACCCTCAGCTGGAGGAGTGAATGATGCGTCATCCTCAGTATTGTCTTCTGTGTGGCTAGGTTATAAGGGATGTCCAAAGCGTCTATGTAGTCTATTCTGGCGATGGTTGGGGTCGTGGCAAGTATGTCTTTGTGGGGTGGTCTTCTAGTTTTTGTACCATATGTGTGATCTGGGTCATCCCCTTCCCTGCACAGTGCCAGTGGTAGCTATGGTTCATCCTATGTGGCGGATGGTTCAGAGAAGGCGTTTAAAGTGAGGGGGTTTCTTAGAGGGCCCGTTGCATTGGGGCGTAAAGCAAGGTACGTTAGTAGCTGAAAGGGTGGTGTGGATTAGGTATTTTGAGTGCCTGCGCGAAGCTGGCCCTCTCTGCCCTAGACCAGTGCTGTTGCGGGGGGTCCAGGGTTAGCACTTACTCAATCCAGGTGCCCAGGATGCAGTTGGCGTGGCTCTTAAAGTTTTTAGCCCATGCCTCTGCGGAAGCATGGATCCTATAGCATTTCCACCTGGATGGGTGGACGGGATCTAGGCCACAGACATCTCTGGATGAGTGCATGGACCAACGTCATAAAGGTGGGCAAAAAGGGGATCGCATGTGTGTGGAACCAAAGCATCTGGAGGATGAGCGAGTTGGCAACTGCCACTTGCCCCGTTAACCTGGGGGATCTACCCTTGAGTGAGGCGATTTTCTTGTATATCCGTTGTAGTAGTTATTTTGAATCATCTCATTTTCATACCCCCTGTTTCCAGCCATATACCAAGGTGGCGGACAGGGGTGGTGGTGGGGGGTAATGCAAAGGGTAGGATGAGTGGGCTTTTGCATCTTAGGCTGTGTGTATTGGGGGATGTGGTCCATTTGTTGATGTATTTGCCAAAAAGGATTAAATCAGATTTCAATTTATTAAGTGATGCATTAATCACAATGGAGTATTCCTCTAGGGTGCATTTCAACTGTCGGGCATCACTGCTGTTAGCTATACCTTTCACACAGTCATCCGCAAAGGCTAGTATCTTGACTGGGGGATGGCTTTATGCTGTTATGCCCATGAGTCATGAGTCAGCAACATGGAGGAGTGGATAAAAGCTGAAGTTATAAAGTAGTGGGCTGAGGGGGTCCCCTTACTTGAGCCCACTGCAAGGAGTGATCCTGTTGGTTAGGAAGCCAGGGCCACATACAGCCATAGAAGCGGAATCTGTGAAGAGCATTGCCCAGTTGATGAACCTGGGTGGGAGGTTGAAAGCATGTAGGCACTCTTATAAGTATGGCCAGATATTATGGTCGTATGCCTTCTCCTGGTCTAGGAATACCAGGGTTCCCATCACTTTGTATTGGTATACATTGGTGATGGTGTGTATGTTAACCAAATGGAGCGCCCTGGTCTAAAACCAAATTGGTTGGGTGATAGGGCTTTTGAGGCTAGTGCTCCCAGTCTGGTGGCTAGAATTTTTGTGAGTAGTTTTGTGTCAGTGTTTGATAGTGCTATAGGGTGCCAGTTGGCCAGATCCAGTCTGTCTCCCTTTTTAAATAGGGTAATGACATAGGAGTCCTGGCCTCCAGGCAGGAGACAGGTCTCCTGCAGGCGCTGGTTCATAGATGCTAGAAGAAGGGGGAAATTTGCTTAAATTATGTTTTATAAAATTTGGAGGGTATCCCATCAGGGCCTGGGCATTTCCTACGTGGTGCACTGTAGACTGTATTCCAAAGCTCCTACTGCTTTATCAGGTTTAAGAGACTATAGTCTGGTGGTGCACTCTATATTCTGGTAGTGTGTAAATTCTTTATCTTCTGGGGTTCAGATGGGGTGTTGCGGTAAAGTTCAGTGTAGTAGCGGTGTATTTCTGCCTTGACCTTTATTGAGTCAGTTGCCACAGTTCCATCAGCTTTGCGGACCTGTGCGCACTGAGGCAGATTGCCTCAGGAGTGGAATAACAGAAGAAAAATGCTGAACAGGTTTCACCTTCTTATATGTGCTTACCTTTCCATGATACTTTAATTCTGTGTTGGTGTTCATAGATGAGGGCGTTTAGGTGGGCGGAAGTTTCTGCCCACTTGCGCCCCCAGTTTGGGCTGTATCCAGTTTTTAGGGTGTTTAGTTCAAGGTGGCAGCTTTGCCAGGGTGCATCTGAATGTGGTGGTATCCGCTGTGTATTTGCATTAAGTGATACGGTGGCTCTTGTTTAATAGCTTGGATTTGAATTTTTCCCAAGATTCAATGGGATCTGATGTGAACGGGGTAGTGAATTTTGGGTTTGAAGCTTCGTGCTTGACCCATTTGGAAATTTTGGGGAGAATTACATTCTCTAGGTATAGCTTATTCCAAGGCGATGTCCACATTTGAGTCCTAGTTGGCATGAGCTGCACCAAAACAAGACAGTGGTCAGAAAAATTTATTTTTGTGGTAGCAAAGTTAGTAATAAATTAGTGACAGGATTTTGGTGTGAGGATGTGGTCAATGTGGTTCATCAAGATGAGCGTTCCCTTGCATATGCTGGGGTGAGTCATGTGGTGAAGGAGAGGAGACCAGGGGAGGGTGTCATAAAGGTCAAGGGATGCCTTCATCACATGGAACTCAATGTGTCCCAGTGGGTATCCCTGGGGTTGGGCCATCATTCCGTGGTGGGGCTGTTCCAACAGTCATAATCGCTCATCAGGATGGTATCTTAAGGGGGGTTAAGCGTCAGGATTGATTTGAGGAATTGGTTCCTCTTGGATGTGGTGCATGGTGAATAGATACAGGCTATCAAGATTGTGGCCTCTTAGTTTGCAATTGTTGCAGTTAGAATGCAGCTGTGCAAATGCGATGAGGATTTAATAATTTTTAAATTTTTGTTATTATTATGGACAACCAGCCCACAGTGGGACATCCATATCAACTGAGAAGGTGAGACCCTGGCCGCCCAGGATCCCTCTTCCTCCTGTAGACAGTGGGTTTCTTGTATGGCCAAGATGTCTACAGGGGGTTTGCGCAGGAGGTCCAGCTTTTTGGCTTGGGACACTTGAGACCTGGCTCTTGTGATATTTAGAGTCCCTATTGACACTGAGGTGCCCGCGGCGCCTCAGGAGTGGTATGTTTGGCCTTCCGGCCCTACTACCCTGCTCGCTGCCTTGGACTTTCTCCGTGTGATTGGGCCAGTCCACTCTGAGGCGTTTTCTGGCTCCCTACCTTGTGATTTTGTGAAGGTTTTGTTAGATTTGGGGATTGTATTAATCTTTTCCACATGTGAATTTGGTTGATTTGGATTGGTGCGCTTATTGGTTTCTGATGTTTTGGGGTTTTATTTTGGCGCTCTGGGACCTGTTGGCGCATTCATGGTGGATTTGTAATGCCCAGCAGGTTTTTGATTGGAGTAATGTGGTAATTCTGTCATCTTGAGAAAATTTTCTGTATGGGTTGTCCAATCTGACTGTTTGTCTTAGTTAATATCCTCCATGGCTCCTCCGGCTTGGGCATTCTGTTCTGATTGGCTGGTTCAGTCATTTTTTTCTCTGTCCATCTGGATTTGGTATGGATCAATGGAGGAAATCACAAGTGATGTGGCCTTTGCTGCCCACTTGTGGGCCTTCTGCACCTGTTTACATAATTTGAGTGAGATTGGGTCTATGAGGACGTAGTACCCGTCCTCTCCCAGAGGAAAGCGTGGTTGGCATCAAACAATTTTCTGAAGGTCTCTTTGTTATATCCATAGCATCATTGCAAAAGTCCAGGGCTAAGATGCCCTCCTTCATGGGGCATGCATGTTCCTTGTGCTCCAGTGAGGTGCAGTGGGCGCAGATGGGCAGTGCACATTCTGGTGTGATGCAGAAGGGTTTTGACACTCCCCATCTGGGAGGTGAAACACCACAGTGCATGGGAATTTGGTTAGGTCTACGGCCACCTCAGGGACTGGGTTGATCATGGGTATTGCCTTTCCTGTGAAAAGGTTTGGCATCAGGTGTAATCACTGAAATTCTAGTTGTTTCATTTCTCCGTAGCTTTTAAGTTTGATTTGGAGTTACTCCTCAATTAGATTGTGGGGGAGGTTGGTGGGAAGCGAGTTAAACGAGATGAACAAAACGTTTGCTTTGTTCCATCTGGTGCGCATGGTGCACACAATTCGTTTGCCCTCAGGGAGGGCAATTTTAACACAGACTTTTGCTGCGGTGTCTGAATCTTCTTCAGTTTTAAAAGCCATATTGATCCAGCTACGTTGGATGGTGTGGGTGGTAACATATACTGCATGGAGAAAGAGGGAGGACTGTGCCTCGTCTACCTTTTCCCACAGGGTTGGGGATTCTACCCCTAAGAAAAGTCAGAGCCCATGTTCTACTTTTGATAGGGGCAGTGCATACTGTATTTCCATATATTGGTTCTGTTTTGTGGTAAATTCCAAAAACCTGGGTGGTGTATGGGTTTGGGATTTTTTGCTGCGTTGGCTCCTGATCCCCCTCCAGGGCGTTTTTTGCCCTTGGGTGCTCCGTTTTGGCCATTGTCCGATATGACTTTCACCCAGTTTAATTGGGTTTTTTTAATTCTCTCACCTCACCTTTGTGACTATCAAAATATCTGTTTAAATTGAATCTTAGTAACTGATGTTATTATTATGTGGAAGAAAAAATTTCAACTTTAGTACTTCATTCAATTTATTCAAGGTACGCCGACCAGGGGACAGACAGTACTGGACACAACACTCAAAACAACAAAACAAAACTACTAACCAGGTGGGAAGCAGAAACTGCTAACCCACCATGGCAGAGGGTGAGGAGGGGTCGGGGGTTGGTTTTCAGAAAGACCCACCTTGATCAAGGGATGTTGGTTACAGTACTGGATCAGAGCAGAGAGCCAGGGCGTTGGGGCATCCGCATAGTGGGGGTTGAGGTCAGCGTAGTAGGAGTTTTCCTCTTCTGCATCAAGATAATGACGGGAAAGTGTTTCAACAAAAGCTTTGAGGAGAACTTCAGCTTCTTTGCGGGCTTCAGGAAGTTGGGTGAAAAGGGAGATACTATGATGGGTGATTTTGGCTGAGGGGTTGAATGAAGCAATTGTTGCGACAATCATAACAGCAACTTCAGCATCATCAAATAGTTTCGAGATGTCACTGCAGGGAGATTCAGGGAAGTCGGGGGGAAGAAAAGGGTGGGCAGGCCAAGCTGGAGCTGAGCCACTGACTGGGCCACCGCGGTGCGTAGTTTTGGGCAATGAGGAGAGGCCACCGCAGCTAAGGCGAGCTAGTGATCACTTTGGAAGGGGGCTGTATTGGGCAGAGGAGCGAAATGGCGAGGGGTAGGGGTTTCATCAAAGTCTAAAAGTAAAAATTCTGCCCGACCATAATCGCCTAGATAGAGGTTGAACTGTATGCTTACTAATGAGGACATTACCTGATTCGTCAGTTTCAGCCAATAGATCCCATGGATTTTGGTTCACTGGAATAGTGGCATTCGAATTTGGGTGGGTGGAATTGGGCGAATGGGCAGCTGCTTGGGTGCTAATGGTGGTCCAAGCATTGCTCTGATTGGCTGGGGTAGATTTAGGTGGGTTAGTGAGGCTGGAGGTTTTGGAGGAGCTGATTTTCCATGTGGGCCCACTGAACGAGATTGGAGGGTGGGAGGGGACAGCAAAGCGCCCCATACTGAACCTCCAGAAGGAAGCTCAGAAGCTGCAGCAGCGGACTTGGCCTGAGGGCACAATCTTTTTGCATGTCAAGGCCAAAGGAGAGGGAACAAATCTTCCTACCATTATTGACCCAAGCCCAAAAGAAATGATCAGGCGCTGCCGCCACACTAGCGCGGGGTGGGATTTGTTGGGCTATGGTAGGGTGGTGTGGTATGATGGTGGATGTTACCCGAGGAGCAAGGCGCTCCGCACCAGATGGAATGGCAAAGATGAGGTTGGGCTGAGTGCCATAAGCCATGAGCCCTGCGACCAACTGGTCATACAAAACCTGGGGTGGAAGGTGGGATGGGAGATTTGCAAAGGATACCACTGAGTTGGGGTCTGAAGGGAGGCGAGTACGGGTTGTGGGAATGGGGTTTTTTTATAAATTAGAGGAGTTTGTGCTGCCGCTTCAGCATCTTCCTCAGATTGGAACCCAACGTCAAAGTAGCCCTTAAAAGGGCGGAAGTCTATAAAGCCAGCTGGCGCAAAGGCCGCAGTGGCTAGCTCAATAATTGCCTTATTGGCATATGGGAACAAACGCCCATAGTCCACTCTGAGGCAATAGCGAATGGCAGAGCGAGGGAGGGAGAGAGGATAGGGCGAGAAGGGTGGACGCGCGCCAGGTGGAGCGCTAAGTCCCGTGGGGGGACAAAACGGTTGGAAGCAGTGGGTGGGCTGTTTGAGCCCATCCGAATGTGCTTGCCTGTGGGGCGGAAAATGCTAGGTAAGGTGCACTGCTGCCCCACACTGGGGTGGCAGGCGGCGGAGCCAAGGACATCAAAGAATAGGTTTGGGCAGACGGCTGTGGATAAATAAAACTTTAAATTTAAAAATCGCTCAAAAGTGACTTTGAGAGGTAAAAGAAAAGTCAACTTTAGTACTTCATAAACAATCACCAATTGTTACATCAACCCTTGAGAACTGAGATCCCAGTGCGCATGAACCAGAACTGCCAAGGATGGGAATTGTGATCAAGAGTTTTTTTAGTGGGTGACTTTGTGTGAAGGGAAGCTTGAAGGAGATTGACACAAGATATAGGGTTCCTATAAGCGTCAACATTCTCTTTGGAGATCCTACTGGTGGGTGCAAGGGGCCTCGATCACCAGCGGTCTAACTGACCACCTTAAACTCCTCATCCTCCTTGTTGGAAAGCCAGCATGACAACAAGGAGGATTGAGGCCCATAGCAATGTTAGGGAAATTTTCGCCATGCCAATTTTTGGGCTTCCTGGTGCACAACCTGATAAGTATGAACGACTTGGAAGAATGTAACAAACAAGGCTTCCAAGGCCTTGATTTTCACCTCAACATATGCAAACCTATGCTAGAGGAAAGTCGCCTTAACTCTCTCAAAGACTAGGTTGCTTTGGAATGTAAACAAACCTTTCTCAAATGATACCCGATGGCAAGTTAAAATTATGTGTGCTCAGATATTCCAGACATCATACGCAGAATGATGCGCACATAAAATGTCTCTCCACCCTGGCTGTGATGCGGCAGATATTCTTATGCTGCTGCCTCTACTATTGGGTGGGCTTCACAGTGCTGCGCCACTTGGATGCAAACCTACCCTTGCTCTCAGTGGCCTAAGGTCCCCAACTAGGGAGGATTCCAGGTACTCCCTAAGTCCTGTAGACCTTCAGTGCTTTCCCCTCGCAACTTGCTTGTGTTGTGCAACTGCCCTTGCAGAATTCTGAAACTGTGGTTCCTTTCCTAGCCAACCATGCTATACTCCAAATAAAATAAAATAAATTAAAAAATTTAGAAAACGCTGTTATATGCAAAATGGGCTATATTTCAGAAAGCAAACAAAACATGTAGAATCTCCAAGTGAGGAACAGGAGAATGCATCCTCACTTGATATATAGTAGCCCATAAAGTATATTATGAATTATTAATAAATTAGGCATCAGAAAGGTCAAAATGTGGCATCCCAACATTGTCCGCCAATGGATCAAGGGATCCTAAAGTAAGTATATTATGCTGGAAGAATATTTAAATTTTAAATTTATTCAAGGTACTTGACCAGGGGACAGACTTTACCAAAACAGAAACACCAAAAAACCAAAAATTTGGACCAACTGCCCTAAATGAGCGTTAGGACACACAAAAAAATGATAAAACAACCTACCAGGTGGAACAGCGGTGAGCCGCTTCTCACACCATGGCAGAGGGGAGGGGGATCAGGCAGATTATTGATTATAACTTCAACATTGAAGAGGCGGATCAATGCTGAGAGTAAGGGGGTTGGAGCATCCGCAGGATTTGGGTTGAGGCAAAGCAGATATTCGTTGAGATTGACACTGACAATTTAAGCCTAGAGCAAAGCCTCCATGAGTTTAGCAACATGGTGTTCAGCTTGTATGCTGGCGTCAGGAAGCTGGGCTAATTGTGCAACGTTATCTCTGGTGATGCGTGTGGTTGGAGAAAATCTGTTAGTTCAGCAACATGCTTGATAGCAGTGGTGGTAGTTTCAACTAGGCGTTTGATTTCCTCTTTTGCAACAGCAGGGAAATTGGGGGGAACTGGGTGATTTAAAGCCCTTCCTTAAATTCAACGACAGAGAGTGCCTCGGCTCACAGAGATGGTGACTTTTGGGTGCGGCCACCTAAGCCTTATCTAGCTGATGGTCACTCATAAAAAGGGGTAGCGGTGGGTTTTGGGACATATTTTTGGTGGGGAATGGGGCATTGAAGTCTGAATTCAGAGTAGGTTCTAAATTAATCAGGAAGTTAGAGGGTGAACAATTTCACCAGATTTTGTCACTTCATCTAATAATTCCCAGGGATTTTGGTTGATGTCAATCAATTCAGAAATACGTGGCTGTGGTTGGGTAGATTTTTGGGCGGTATATTTCTTGGGTTAAATATGGATCCAAACCTGCTCCTAATCTATTGGATTGGGAGTAAATTAACCGGCTTGGGTTTGGGCTGCTAGATTTTGTTGATTCATTGAGTGCACAGCTGGAGGGGGTGGGGGAAGCCAAAGTCCTCACCCAAAAGCTGTAGGTGTGACCTTATGAGTGGGTGGCAGTTTTTGATGTGTTTGAATTGTATTGATATGCCTTTTTGGAATGGTCCAAATCATGGCAGAGGGGGCAAAAAGTGTGGCTATTGCCTATGCCAGCCTCAAAGAAGTGGTCTGGTGTGGATGGGATATAGACACATGGTGGGAAGTGCTGGGCTATGGTTGGCTGGTGGGGGGTAATGGTGGCAATTGCCAGAGGTTCCTCTAGGTGCTCAGTAATGCTCAGGGCAAGGAATTTTAGGGTGGGGTCTGTGCTATAAGTGGACAGCCCTAAAATCAACTCCTCATAAAGGGTTTTAGGGGAAAGGTGTGAGGGAAGGTTTGCAAAGGTCACCAAAAATTTGATATTTTAGGGGAGATGTGATTGGGTGGTGGTAATGGGTGTGTTTTTTAAACTAAGGGAGTTGCTGTTGCAGCAGCTGCGTCCCCTTCAGTGAGGCATCCATATCAAAACTTCCCTTGTAAGGGTGAAAAGTCAATAAACCTTGCTGGTGCAAAGGTGGCCATTGCCAGCTCAATAATTGCTTTGTCAGCATATGGGAAGAGACGTCCATACTCAATGTGGAGGCAAAAGCAGATAATGGATCAGGGTAAGGATAGTAGTTGGGGGCAGGTTGGGTAGACTCTCGCAAGGTGTAGTGCTAAGTCCCTTGGATGGACAAATCAGTCAGTTGCATTTGGTGGGCTGGATGATCCAGTGCGCACACGTTTGCCTGATGAGTGTTAAATGCTATTGGGTGGAGTACTGCTGCCCCACACTGGGGCAGCAGGTGATGGATCTGAGGACATAAATTGGAAAAGTGGTATGGTGAGGTGGCTTTGTAAAATTAACTGTTTTTTCAAAATTGCTCAAAAGTGATGTTGAGTGGAAAAAAACTTTATACTGGAAAAAGATTATCAAAAATATTCCAAAAGCATCACCTTAAAAATTAAGTCAAGTCATAAAATTGGGATTGCAACTTTTCTTATAGCGTATTTTCTAAGTCACAACCTTAATAATTTGTGTACCATCAGTAATTGTTACAATTATGCTATCAAGGCCATGGCATCATTAGCTTTATAATGTAAGGGATCGAGGTATGCATCAGTGGGGATTAGGGATCTGTTTAATAGTAAAACAATAATTAGCCAATTTTATTAAAATTTTTAGCCAGGGGATGAAATGATAACTAAGAACGTAGAAAATTATTTATCTAAATTTTAATTGAATATAAAATTAAATAAAAATATAAAGTGGTGGCTGGTCAAACCCACCCAGTTCATTTTCAACACTAATGTTTGGAAGAGCCAAGGTTAAGATATCCTGTCATATCCTTTGTTTCTTGACTGAAAACAATAAATTGTTTGTGCTTATTTCTTATCCCTATTCTTATTAAAGTAGGTCAGTGTAGAGTAACAGTAACTGCCCTAATGGACACTGGTTCCACAAGGAATCAAAGTGACCTTACAGTTGTGTAATATTTGGATCTCGAGGTTGCTCCAGGATAACTTTCATGGGAACCTCAGATTCCCTTTTTAGCACTAGGTGGTCCCAACCTAAAGGGGGATACACCGATCTTTATTTAATTACGCTTGAGCTCCTAAGAGCTTGAGGCAAAGGCAGGGGTAAGCAGAGGTGTCAAGAAAGGGTGGGGGAAAGCTTTGCCAGAGTCAGGTGTCCACTTGAACTGACCTATTGGCCCATGGCGACATGGTAAATACTCTCAGAGACATTTCAAAATGAGCCTGAAAGTGAGTGATCATATGGGGCAGCGTCCACAGAGTGGAGTCAAAAGCGGCGCAAAGATATGAACTATGAAGAGTCCATATCACTGCACCAAATGCCAGGACCCTTAATGATTGGGAGCAATTGGGGATTGAGAGTTTGAACATGAAGTCCTGAACTGGGTGCGCTACCTAGGGTTCTGCTCGCAGGAGTTCGCGGACCTTGCTCCAGAAAGGGGCTATGAGGGGGCAAGTAAAGAAGCGGTGGAGGTGGGTGTCTGTCAGCTCTGCACATCGTGGGGAACCCTTGTTCTGTAAGGTGGGACCAGTTCGATCCCCTGTCCTGTATGAGCAGTGTAGAACACTCCACAGTGTATTTGACACTTTTTCTGAGAGAACAGGATGGGTAACTTCCTTCCAGAGCGCCTTGAGATCACATTCCACAGCGGGGGGTAAAAGTTCCAGGAGACGAGGCTGCATAGGGGGTCTGTCCACAGGGTGGAGATGGGAGATAACAATCATCCCATTGTGGACCAGGGCGTGATGCCGGGGGCTGATCCCAGGGCCACTCCTTTTATAAGGGAAGGCGTGGTACACCCATACTCCTGCTCTCTTAAGTGCAAGGAGAGCCTGATTCCAGTAAAAACTTGATGAAGGTTTGAGGCGGTGGCCTGGATGGTTTGTTAGCCACTCTCCCACAGCTGTAGGTGAGGTTTGTGGGAGCCCTAGAGAGGCTGCTAAACCCTGGCATAAGGCTGGTGCCCATTGCGGCATTGGAGCCATATCCCAGAATGGTGAGGACACCTAGATGCCGAAAGGTGTCCCGGGTAGGTTCCAAACCAAAAGGCGGAGGAAAAGATGGGGTACCAACTTGCACTATAACGGTTTTAGAAGTATTAACTTTTGCATTGGACGCCTTGGAGTAGCAATCCAGGGCCTCCATGGCCAGGTCTAGGTGCGGGTGGGGGGTTTCCCAGGAACCTGAATACCCACCAGTCGTTCCTGGAGTAGGGCCAGAAGAGGATCCAAAGCTATGTTGAACAAGATTGGGCTCAGTGGATCCCCTTGCCGGAGACCCTGTTCAACCATAACCGCTGCTGTAAAGCCTGTTGGGGACAGTACCTTAGTGTGAAGCTGGGCGTAAAGAGCTGATAGCCATGTCCTAGCTTGTGGTGGGATGTGGAGGCGGGTTAGGGAGGCGTCCAGATACTTCCAATTTACTCGATCATATGCTTTTTCCATATCCAGAAGCGCCACAAAACCATGTGTTTGAGATGAGTTAGCTGACAAGGTTGCCAAAAGCTCATTGTAATTGTTCCAAAGCGACCTCCCTGGGATAAAGCCATGTTGAGCTGGGTTGAGGCGTGGTGCTGCCCACTTAGTCATGCGGTTTGCTAGAAGCTTAGTAGGGTCAAGAAGAGGGGCTGGAGGGCCTTTGTAACTGTGACGGGATCCACTAGATACACCTCAAACGGGATACCATCTGGGCCTGGGGCCTTCAGATGTGGGCTGTGGAGTAGAATGTCCATTACTTCTTGCTGTGTAATTGGTGCAAGAAGTTCTTCATCCGCTGAGAAATTAACCATTGGTTCCGGAGCCCCTTCAATGAATTCATGAACATCTGCTGGGCTTACCCAGGAAGCCTTGAAGAGGGCTGAATAGTAACGGTGGATCTCGTTGGTGATCTCCTCCTTATTTGTGGTGACAGTGGTCCCCACCCTCAGGGTTGCAATCTCCTGATCCTTTGAGCGGGCTTTCTGCTTCTGGTAAAAGAAACGGGTGGGCCGTTCCCACTGGGTGTAGTAACGTGACGAGGTGAAGTTTGCTGCACGTTCTTCTTGCTCAGTAAGTTCCTGCTGGTATGTCTCGTGGGCCAATTCCCAAGCCTCCAACCATTGAGAGGAAGGCACTGGGCGGCAATTCCTTTCAAGGTGTCTTATTCTAGCTTCAGCACGTCTGACTTTAGCCTGGGCCGCTGTCATTCGAGCCTTAGCACAATTGTAGGCTACCTTTAGGATCCTTGCTTTTGTATCAGCCCATTTTTCTTGTAAAGTTCGCAAATGAGGTGAGGCCAGGTGCTCTGGCTCACAAATGGCTGCATTTATCTTCTCTCTTGCAAACTGGTTGTTCAAGAGCCCTGTAGCAATCCTTGGCCAAAATCTTCTTGATGGTCTGAGGATTGTTGTCAGGATCACCGTGAGGGATCTGTGATCACTTATAGTGTTATCTCAGGTTATGGGAGAGGACACTCGACCAACCAGCAATGGGCCCACTAGGGCCATATCAATCCGTGAAGCTGATGTGAATCTCCGACCTGCACCTTGGATCCGAGACATACAGCCAAGTCCAGATGCTGAGGGGGAGGGCATCCATGAAACCACTTGACCTGAGGAAATTTTGAAGCTGAGCTGTACCTCATCTGTCTTGTGTGGCAGGAGGAAAGGTGTCACACACCCGACTTAATATTGTGTTGAAATCCCCCATCAGCACTGTATTGCCTGGGAGTTGTAGTAGAGCAAGTTCTTCCAAAAGACGGTCCTGCTCTTGACCTGCATTTGGCAGGTATATGCTTGCAACAAAGAAGGAGAACTCAGGGGTTGATAATTTAGCCAATATAAGGCGATCATCAAGGTGTTTCAAAATTGGTGGGTTTTCACCCGGGGGTTGAGGATAATAAGGGCCACATAGTGTGTCCAACAGGAGTTACCTCCAAATTGGTCATTCCATGCTACAAAATCAGAGGGGGGACATGGGGCTCCTGGATGGCTGCAATATCTATGCAAGTCGACCTGAAGTTGTGGAGGAGGCGGGCTCTCCGCTTGTAATCCTGCAGCCCATTAGAGTTAATGGACTGCAGGGTCAGGGTGCCCCTTTGGGGCCTCATAGCTGTCCCCCTCCATATCCTGGGGGTTACCGGAGCTTCCACCTGCATCCATAAGGCTGCTCATTTTTAGTCCGTGAGCTTGACTCTTTGCAGCAATCCATGCTGATTGACGAGGAGGAGGATTATCCTGAGTTGATGGGGCTGAGGAGCCTGTAAGCCAGCCCAAGATACTTCCCCCGCTGCTTTGCACAGGAGTATCTTGAGGGTGCTCCATAGACTCCTCCATTTGTGCATCATCTGATGTATCAGAGTCCAGAGTCACCTCCTTCAGTACTGAGAATGGCGTCTGAGTTGCAATACCCGTAGATGGTGGGGGCGGCAATGACTTGGTGCCTCCACCCTGACTTGGGGTACTCCATACCTGTTCCACCCTTGGGGTATTCTGTATTACTGAATTCGTTTTAGATGCCACCCCTGGGCTGGCTTCCTCTGTGTTAGCTTGATGAGAAGCAGATTTGCGCTTATTTTGGGCTGGTGAAGGGTCTGGCAATTTAGAAGGGGTTCCCATAGGGAGAGGGTTTTCCGCACTAAGGGAATAAAGTTGTGCTACTGGCTGTGCCTTCTCAACTGCTACACGAAGGGCAGAGGGGGTGAGATCCTGTACGGGCACCCAGTGGGTTGGTTGTGGGATTGCCGCTGCTGCTGTATGGGAGCGTTTCTTACCTGTCACAGGGACTTGGCTACTAGATGAGAGAGCTTGTTTACGAGCAGTACAACTATTATATAGGTGGCCCAAAGCATTACACCATGAGCAACGTGGTCGTGCCTGGTCTGGATCAACAAAGAAGATTTCAGAACAGGATCCAATGACTGCAACACGTGGGATAACCTCCATGTTGCGGGCCACCATTGGGTTGGGGATAAATGATGCCCTAGCAATATGAGCCCTCTGGGTTGGGGCATAATAGGCTGGTGCGCACAGGTCTACTGATAGAACTGACCCAAATTCCATCAATCCTCGATGAAGCGCAAGCTTAAGGGATTCTGGGTCCACTGTAGTTGGAAGATTTGAGAAAGTTACCCAGGAAATTTTCTCAAAGTTAGATCTAGTTCTCAGCACATGAAGAGAGCCATGCGGAATCTCAATTGTAACTGAGGCTGCACGATCTGCATCTGCTGCAGTTGTAAACCCTACATCAATATAGTGGCTTTC
>JAKSZP010007281.1:0-39135 GCA_022478985.1 Massospora cicadina | reverse complement strand
AGAGGTAAGACAACTTGTCAATGGCGAGGAAAGGGTTAAGCTTATATGCTTAGAACCATGATTATATGGGAGATCAGGGAGTTTTTCTCAGTAAATCTCCAAGCGTTTCCAAGACAAGATCTATACTCATTCTCAATCTGGGATTCTGCGACATGCTGGTCACAAACAAGATTTGACCGCCACATAAATCAGGTTTGAACCCCAATTAGGGCTTTGGTTGAGTAATACATGATCTCACAGGTCAAAGTTGAACCTTGATATTAGAAGGCCTTGAGTTTAGTTGGGGATTATCACCAAAAATAGATTCATCTATTTCATCAGACTGGGTTCAATTCTATTCATCTGATACACAAGATTTTTTGATTTGAGTAAAAAACCTGACAATGATACTGGTATAGTCCTTAATCATATGCATTATAGATTTTTTATATCTCATCCTCCTCCATGACTGAATCTTGGGGGGAAGTTCAGGATTTCTACTGATTCAAACCTCACCAATTCCTAAACTCCTATTTTCCAACATCAGTTACTGATGAAGAAATTGGTGATTTAGTTCGCATCAAGAAAATATTGATGATCAAGTCTATTCTGTAAAAAATGAGAAGATTTTCTCAATCATCAATTGAAACAATCTGATTGGAAGAGGACTACCACAAAACCTATAAACATTTTGACCCAACTAATAAAAGGCTAGTCTTATTCGTGAGCCTTTATCTGTTATCTATCTTCAGCTATCTCTTTTTAGTTAGGACTCCAACCAAGTAACTTCAAGAAAATACCTGACTTCTTTGGAATGTAATATGAAAAGCCAAAACGTTTTCTCTTTTGTCAATTGTTTTTTTCATGGACCTTGTCCTTCACAAGGGAAGTAATATATTTTATGTTAAGTCGTTTTTTTGAGCAACTAGTGGCATGAAATCTTTTTAGTCACAGGTCCAACAGGTCACTTCAGCAATTCCCTTCAAGGCCAAGCACTTTCATGTTGCTGGTAGCAACCCTTACCATTTTTTAGGATCAACTGCCAGTTGATTAAATGAGTTTTACGAATCTTTGTGTCAGGCAGGCCAAAGGTGATAAAACAATATAAAAGCATTTAATCATAGCTAGGGTGTCTAAAACCTTGACCAAGGCGGGCAATAGAGATTAGTGTAACTCAAGCTATTCCTTGGTAGCATTCTGAAGAGCATTCTTTATGTTAATAATGGCCATCGCCTTTGCTTCCAAGGAGGCATGGTCCTCATGGTTGAGCTGAGATAGAACTCATTAATGGTGTTGGGACTTTAGTATACCGACATTAACCATCATTATTGATTATGTTATATCTGCTTGTACACCAGGGAATAAGGTCCGCTAGTAGATTTCTAAGTTATCATTTTAGATTCTAACTATTGTTTGGCAAAATATCCCCAATGAGTATATCTAATCCGCTGAGTTCAGTCTGCCAGATTGTAATGCCTCTTCAGAAAAAATTCCTGACAATAAACAAGTGAATTTATTAATGATTTTATTAATAATTGATTAATTTGTAAGAGTCAATTGGAGTTTTTGCTAACTAACAAAATGATTTATCTTTATTGCTGAAGCATTAACAACACTTTTGGTAGCAAATTGCAGGTTAACCTTTAAGGCATTGTGACCTGCTGATAATGGTCAAAGGCTCCAATACCTAAGCAGGTTGCTATGCTAGTTAGGGTACCCCTCTGGGGTTGATTGAGAATGTGGTGCTACAGTATCAATTGACCTGAAGAGGTCACTTTCCTATTCAGCGGCTGAGCTTGACTAGCTGGATGAGGAAGGTCCTTATGAATGCAACTTAAAATGTCGAATCCATCACCAATGGCTGCCTATCCCCAGCGGGGTGCCAACAGAAGAGTTGGGCGCTTAGCCCCCTATTTATAAATCCCTTAATTATTAAATACTTCATAATCTTTTTAGTCTCAAACATATCTAGTTTATTATACATTTGTTGTACTTATTGTACTCTTTGAATTATAGTAGAGGGATCAAATATCCCTGAGCAGATAATACTATCAAGTTCTCCGCGGCTCTTGCGTCAAAAGAGAACCTGAGAACATTTGATCCAAGAGTAGATTAAGTTCCATCAAGAAGAAGACAATATATGACCCTAATAATAGGTAAGTTCCATTATCAAGTTTCATCAGAAGGAAGAGTCAGAGGGAAAAGTTTCCTTTCATTCCAGTTATATCTTAAAATAATATAAGGGAAAGCACCAACATAGCGTTGAAGATGATACTCCAATTTTGCTTGTGAAGATTTAAACAGGGTGATAGTCTCATACTATCACCAACCAATTAATTAAATATAAATAATATATTACAACGCACATATCAAAACCTGGTCTTAGACTAAGAGCTATCAGAGCAATAGTTCAAAATTTTACATTTTGGTGCTCACTACATGGGTATTTAGTCTTCTAGCTAACCTTAACAGAATAAAGGTTCAGTAATATCATAAAATCTAAGTGGAAATTGAGGACGAAATTGAATACTGTTAACAGAACACGCTGAACTTGGTGGTAGAGAATGGTCTTTCCTCTTTGGAAAAACATGTGACAAAAGCTTAGGAATAAATTAAACTTATTAACAAATTAATAATAATCTTTATGGGAAGGTCACCTCCTTTTAATGAAAAGTGACAAAATAATCAAGGAGATATAATTTCAGAAAATGAATGGAAGCTGATAGAGAACGCTTCCTCTGGATGCATGAAGACATGGCGTTAATGCTAAAGCACATAGAAGAACTCATAAGTCACAAGTGTAATTGCACCCAGATGGAGGAAAATTAAGCCAATAATGAAATGCATGGAAATCCAGTTGGATGAAGTACAAACCATGATAGATTTGCCTGATCCTTTTGCTGCCATTTTAAAGATGACTTCTGAAAATACAACAATCATTAGTTGGGCTGTCAGGCACGAATCCCCTGGCATTAAAGCAACATAAAATTCAGCATATGCTGAAACTACCCAAATTTTACCATGACAATGCACTGGAATTTATCGGCCTATATGAAATGATGTTCAGATATGGTGTCTGACAGAAGGCAGTAACTATGATAAACTGCCTAGACATTGACTGTCAAAATCTGCTGTTGCCACATTTTAACAGGGGCAATTGAACATATAGAGAAGCCAAAATGCTAATATGACTTAGTCTAGTTGTCCTACACAGATGGCCAACCATAAACAGGAGTTTATTATTATACAGTTCAGAAAGGATGAATCATTATCAGCTTTTACTGACCAATTATACCAGGAATCTCAAATCCTGTCCAGTACAGAAATATAATCAGATTAAAATGCACACATTGCAATATGAGCAGCGCTTCATCCCTACAGAGACTTGCATCACACTATAACTTCAGCACTTGTAAACCAGATTACCACATCACAGATGGTGGATCATCACAATGTCATGAGAGTATCTATAACTATCCAGTTCCCAGCATGGTGGTGAACGGAGCACAGGACCAACGCAAGGGAACTAGTCGTCAAGGTTAAAGTAGATGTAGCCCAACAGAGGGAGCTGGAGCTAAGGTATCATTAGGAGATGGTGTTTAGCATGGTAGAAAATAATAATAGACTGAGCAATCAGCAAAACTTGGCTGTTCCCAAAGGGCAGTTCATAACCAAGTTAAGTACAGGACAGAGTGCACGGGTGATCTGGTTTGGAGGGAACCTGGTAGTCCCACGGTGTACCTCAGGCTTTAATAATTTTTAAAGAGGTAAATTGGCTAACACTTCATGAGACCTCTCTCAAAGAGGTCCGTGCACAGGTTCACCCAATTCAATATATGGAAAAATGTAAAATGATAAGGGGTTATTGAGGGAAGATGACCAACAAGGAATGTTGATCTTGAGTAAACTAAGACAACTCAGGTAAATCAATGATTAGAGAAAGTGGTACTAAGCCTTGGTGCACCTATAGGTGCACGCTTCCTTCCAACAGGCTAACATACTTCTAAACTGATTTTGGTTGAGTGATCAATTGAATTTTAACCGGCCTAAGTTTGCAATTTCATAAATAGAATGGGTGCCAAACCCCCTTTCACCAATAACTGTATTGAGCCATCATCATTTAGGACAAAACTCCTCCATTTTATCGTGAGGTTCAAAACAAGGGGCTGGGCATTAGGCACCTCACTTGTACCAACCAGGGCATACCTAGCCTGTATCCATCGTTGATCCAAGGTGTGCTTTAGGTCAGGAAGGTCCTGCAATTTGACCCTTTGGACCTCCTGCCTCCCAGCCTTGTCCTTGCTGTTGGTGCCCTCAATAAGGTCATGTAAAAATGACATTACCCTCGCCTCTTTTTTGGGCCCCACTCCCTCCAGTAGCATTCACCAAAGAAAAAAATTTGTGGGCAGGAGCCAACTTCATGGAAGCAACGGCTTTGTTGAACTTTAATCCTGCGGGCCTAGGGAAACGCTTGTGGAATTCTAAAATTAGATTTTAGGCATGGGTGCAGTCATGCGTAGGGACCCACCTGTTCTCCGCTGCATCATATCCTTTCCAGGATACAAGATACTCGAGTTTTCTTCTTACTTGACAAGAGACTATAATCTCCTCCACGCCCCACTCTGGCTCCACATCCACGAGACAAACCTCAGGAGTCTCTGGAGGGGGGCCCTCAAGCAACGTGAGCTTGCTTTCATGGAATACTGAAAAAATTAAACATGCGGTGGAAAATACAACTGGTATCAGGAGTTGCTCATCTTTTTAAACAACGCAGAATGGTCCAATCCTATTTGGTCCTAGTCTTTTGCATGGTTGCTTGATTGGGATGTTTTATAATCCAGCATCACGAGATCTCCTTCCTTGTACGCTGGTCCAACTCCTCTCTTGCCATCAAGGTTCACCTTGTAAGCCTGCATGGCCACATCTTAATTCGTGCTCACCCCCTGGTGTAGTTTCTTGATTATTTTTGCAAAAAACTCCACCGCTTCCGCCTTGGATCCACAACTAGGCTTCATGTTGAAGGTGAGATTGAAGCTGTAGTTAACAAAGAAGGGGGAACAATGCATCAATGCTTGTTGGGCATTGTTATAACTGATTGGGTCATGGGGAGATGGGAAACTCAATCTGAACGATCTGCGGCAGTGTAACAACACAAGAACTGTTTGAGGCTTTGGTTCAATTGTTCAATCTGCCCATCTGATTGAGGGTTATAGGCAGTTGAACAGCAGGGGCGAATTTGAAGAGTATTACACAACTCTTCCCAAATGATGGAGGTAAACTGGGGTCCCCAATCACTAATTATTTCTTGAAGAAACCTGTGAAGAGCAAACACATTAGTAACAAATAGCCTAGCCATCTCAGCCGCGGTGAATGTGGTTCTGCAAGGTATAAAGTGGGCGAACTTCATAAAACGGTCCACCACCATGATAGCATCGTAGCCATCAGATACACGTAATTCTACAATAAAATCCACCAATAAGGAAGTTCAAGGCCCATCAGCCTTTTAGACTGGTACCAGCAACCCCAATAGAGGCTGGCAAATCAGCTTCATTTTTTGCAGACTAGGCACTCTTTACATTACCTGGTTACCTGAGCAGCTAACCTCTTCCAATTGTAAGCGTGCTGAATCAGCTTTAAAATCTTCGCCTTCCAAGGATGGCCAATGGTGATTCCGTCATGATGGTGCTGGATGATTTCAAGGCGAAGTGGTCCAGCAGTAAGCCATAGGCGTCCCAGAAACCACACCATATCACCCCTTACGTGGTAACCTCTAGTGATGTTCTCCTGATAATGCAATCTTGGCAAGGGTCTTATTATATTTGGCCAATAAAGGCTTAGATAGAACTACCTTTCTGAAAATACCATATTTCTCCGCATTTTCCAGAGGAGCGAGCGCTGGTACATTGGCCAAGGGATAGGGAAGTTGAGACATAATATCACCCAGTGGAATCATCAAATGGATATTATGCACCTCAATTTCCATAGAATTGGGAGCTAATTCAGGGTTGCGGCTCAAAACATAAGCCAAACCATTCTCCTTGCCCTTAGTAAACTCATAATAAAACGCAAATTTGGCAAGGGTCTAATGCCAGAAGGTTTGCAGTGGGGTTAAGACATGAGGTGCGCAGTAGTACAGTAAGGCACAGTGGTCTGTACATATGCGGAAGAGTTGGGATGAGCCATGCAAGTGATGACGCCAATAGGTCAGCGCCTCAACCACTGCTAATAACTCTTTATCATAACCGGCGTAGTCTAACTCTGGTAGAGACATCTTTTTAGAAAAAATTCCACTGGATGCTCTATTCCATCTTTGCCTACTTGTAATAGGGCCACCGCTATGGCAAAGTTGGAGGCATCTGAAGCAACAATGAACTCAAATTGGGATCAACATGGCAAAGAATGGACGTGGACAGGAAAGTACAGTTTACTGCTTGTAAGGCTTCCTGAAAAATTAGGGACCACTGAAGTACTTTTGCTCCACTTGCCTTATACAAAGGCGCTGCAACTTCAGAAAGGTTCATTGTAAACTTTTTAAGGAACATACACATACCCAAAAAGCTCTTCAATTCCTTAACCAAAGTTGGAGTGAGACACACAAAATTGTCTTCTCCTTGTCTGGAGTTATTATGTGCCCTTGGTCAAGCACGACGTTGCTCAGGAAAGTGACCTAAACTTAAATAATTTGCACTTACCTGTTTTTTAATGTGAGGTCAGCTGCCCTCAAACGTTCCACCACCTGAAAAGGTGTACTGCATGGGAATCATTGTCAGGGGAAAATACCAAAATATCGTCCATGTAAGCTACTGCGCATACCCCCAGCAGGTTCCCCAAAGCCGCATCAATATGGAATTGAAAGATAGCAAGGGCATCTTTAAGCTCAAAGGGCATGACCCAAAACAAAAATCACTTTTTGGGTACAGTTTGCGGTCAGTCACTCCTGGCCCTTCTTAATCTGGATCTGATTTAACGCGTTTAAACAATCCAACTTGGAAAAGACTCTCGCCTTTTCCACATAGATTGCAATCTGTGAGTTCAGTGGGATGGATGTAAGTCTGGTGCTTGACATTGTTGAGATTCCCATAATCTATTCATGGGCATAAGATACCATCGACCTTCTCTACAAGGAGAATTGGGGAAAACACAGGGGAGGTTCACTGAAAAATAGCGTCTTTGGCTAACTGCTCCTTAACCCACACATCTAAGGCCGCTTCCTTCGTACAGTCAATGGATAAATTGGGGAAGATATAAGCACCATACCAATGGTGAGCTTGAACTCGTAATCAAACTCAAAATTGTCTGTTATTTCATTGGCTGAAGCTGCATCAAACGAAGATCCAACCCTTCCAAACAGGAATGGAGGGGAACCTCCAAAGAGGGCTTCACCAAAGTAAAAAGGCTAAGGGTGTGAATATTGGGCCAGTGGGGCAAATCGCCTTGAAAGATGGCTTCAACCAAAGGGACAACTAACTCATGACCATTCTTCAAAGTTAAGGATAGGGTATTTTCCTTAAAGTTGGTTCTGACGTCAAACTTTATTTACCACTATACACCCAAAATGATGGTGTAAAAGAGGTTTTTGGTATCTTAGAAGTGGTCAGAAAAATCATATTTGCCAACTTGATAAACCACTAACCCCATAATTTTCAGCGTGGGAATACCTTGGGAAGACCCCCAACCATACCACTTGGCAAGTAACTTTACTCAAGGTAGTCGGCTAGTTCTTGGTCAATAAAAGTCTCAGAGGCTCCAGTATCTACAAAAATAGTTGTTATGATTTTATTAAAGGGGATAAAAGAGTGGTAGTAAATTAATAATAACCTGAATGATCCTTATTTAAGCAGAAAACGCCAACACTCCACAACCAAAATCTTCTTCAGACGTCCACATACCTCCAGGGTATGTTTCTGCATCAAAAATTGAAGTTGTATATGGCCACTCTTACTACTGAGGCACATATATAACCATATCTTCAGCAACTGCATAGACATTTTTATAGAAATTGTAACACCTTCTCCACCTCCTGGGTTCCGCGGATCATTTTTGTGGTCAATCGTGGGTTCTCTGGGGTGATCTGATACATGAAAATGGGGTCCATATCTGAGCCTTAGGGAAGATATATGACTCGGTATTATATATGGAAATATCATTATAAAACGCATTTTGGGCTGCATATGACCCTATGCGCATTTTGGCGTCGGGTTATATGACGTTATTCATGCCAACACCACCAGGTCCTTCATCAATGAACTTGCCTGCACCATCCAAAAGTGGTGCTGAAGAAGTAATGATTTAAAAATGTAAATTTTATTAAATTCCGTGGAAAGTCAGGTATCAAAACTCTTATATTGCAAAGCGTCCATATCCACCAGTTACAGGAAATAAGGGTGAGTACTTTCCAGGCAGAGGTAGCAAGAATAACGCTAGAATTCTCAAACCCTCAGCAAAATGTGAAAAAAGTGGTGCGTCCCACCGCGGCTGTGGCCACTGGCTAGCACACACCATTTGCACCTTGCAAAAAGTTCCACATAGAAAAAGTTCATGCACATAGAGATAAGTGGTTGGTCATCTAATGTCATGAGAGTATCTATAACTATCCAGTTCCCAGCATGGTGGTGAACGGAGCACAGGACCAACTCAATGGAACTAGTCATCAAGGTTAAATTAGAGATAGCCTAGAGAGGGAGCTGGAGCTAAGATAACATTGGGAAATGGTGTTTAGCATGGTAAAAATAATAATAGATTGAGCAATCAGCAAAACTAGGCTGTGCTCAAAGAGCAGTTCATAACCAAGTTTTGTACAGGGCTAGAGTACATGGGTGACCTGGTTTGGAGGGAACCTGGTAGGCCCCACGTTGTACCTGAGGATTTAGTAATTTTTAAAAGAAATAAGTTGCCTTACATGTCATGATACCTCCTTGAAGAAGTTCGCGCACAGGTTTGCCCAATTCAATATATGGAAAAATGTAAAATGATGAGGGTTTATTGAGGGAAGATGACCAACAAGGAATGTTGATCTTGAGTAAACTAAGACAATTCAGGTAAATCAATGATTAGAGAAAGTGGTACTAAGCCTTGGTGCACCTATAGGTGCACGCTTCCTTCCAACAGGTTAACATACTTCTAAACTGATTTTAGTTGAGTGATCAATTGAATTTTAACCGGCCTAAGTTTGCAATTTCATAAATAGAATGGGTGCCAAACCCCCTTTCACCAATAACTGTATTGAGCCATCATCATTTAGGACAAAATCCTCCATTTTATAGTGAGAGTCGAAACAAGGGGCTGGGCATTAGGCACCTCACTTGTATCAACCAGGGCATACCTAGCCTGTATCCATCGTTGATCCAAGGTGTGCTTTAGGTCAGGAAGGTCCTGCAATTTGACCCTTTGGACCTCCTGCCTCCCAGCCTTGTCCTTGCTGTTGGTGCCCTCAATAAGGTCATGTAAACATGACACTCAAGATGCTAGTAACAACTTTTTAAGCACCCATTTAAACCTTCAAATTTATTCTGGCTAAAGCTCATAACACAGCGAAATTTGCTAAGCCCAATGAAGAACAACAGAGATGATTCATAATGGGAATAAGCCCAAAGGAGTGAAATGAATAGCTAAACTAAATCCGCTGCCAGCAATATGGAAAACCTGACCATGTAGTCGCTCAATATTGGTATAAGAAATCTATAGACCAAGTTACTCTGGTGCAGGCAAAGAGAAGAAAACAGGAAAGATTTGGTAAAAAAACCACCAGTCTAGATAAGGAACAATCTAGCATTGTGATCAACCCTGTTTTCCCTTACATAATGAACAATGACCTGAATATCCGATTTATTTGTAAATTAAGACACACCTGATCCTCTCTACAAGGTTGTTAATTCAGATGTAATTGCAATTAATAAGCAAAGATGAATGGCACATACCCTAAAATCATGAAAAAAGTTTCTCAGCAATATTCTCATCAGTTGGCAGAAAAGGTCAGATCCACCAAAAGTTGAGACAGTTACTCAAAACGGTATTTGACAAAGCAAACATTGCTATCCCTACTAACGCAATTAATTCTTTACTGATCTATCCACACAATGAATTCATACTCTCAATTTGGCGAATAATGTCATGATTCACTCAGTTAACACATTATTGTAATACTCTGAGTGTATATATGCATACATTATATTTAATAATGTAAGAGTACGGGTGATAATTTACAGTGGAGCGCCCATTAATATCATTTTGACCATTTTGGTGAAATAGATGAAAGATTTTCCAGATTTAGAGCACCAAAAAAGTATGTTACCGCTGGAACAAATATTACAACCTCTTGTGGAGCATATTATGCACTACCACATCAGTTTGGATCTCTGGTAGTATCAGCTCCTACCATAGCGTTGGCAAATTAAAAATTATGACATACCCATTGGGTTAAAATTCCTTAGAAAGAAAAGTGTCAGATAATACTTTCTGAATAATACTCTGACAATTTTGGGGTTAACCCTGCCCTTAGTATATAAGCAGAGAGGAGAAACTATGCTGAAAAAGAAATTTTTTTTAAAATCTAAATTTTAAAAATGACATAATTACCATATAATACATGTTAGATGGGAAATAAGAAAAGTAAATGAGATTCTAGAAACCTATGGGATACCATTGAAGATGAAAACAATGATTATATTTTACTGGGAATGCAAATCATAAGTTAATATATGGTTAACACTAGAATTTTAGAACAATTATATGGAGAAGTCATAAGCCCATGGAATAAATTTTGACTAGAGCCATTGGAAGTACCAGGACTTATAATGCCAGGCCAAAGTGAAATATGAGCTCTACTGGCCAATCTGGGTTAAAAACTGATGAAAGTAGAAAAAATCAACTCATTAAAACTGTGTATTTAATCCTGATGGTGGAAATCAGAAGAATCTATGTCTTTGAACGTTAACAGAAATGGGCTTACTGGCAGATGATTCCAAAAAGTGTCAGCATATAGGTATATTATAAATAACTAGCTGAGTTATTAGAACTTCCTCAGGAAGAAGTACAATCATTATTTGAAAAATTTTGCTTATATTTTCCCAGGATGGCCATGACCTTGGATGCAATAAAAATGTGATCCATAAGGTCAACACTGGGGAATATCTGACAATATAATTGTGACCTATCCGCGAGTCCAAGAATGCTAAAGCAGTAGTAAGTGAGGAAAAAAGAAGTTTTAATTGGCATGTGCTCATAATTCTGTCGTCAAAAACCATAGGCAAGTCTAATCCTTACTATAAAAAAAAGGATGGATCAAATCATGTGGTGATCAATTACCACTTGTTAAACAAAATCACTAAAAAGGATATGTATCCTTTGCTGCAGATCAAAGATGCACTCACTTGCCAAGGGAAAGCCAATTTTAGCCAGTGAATGAACTGATACTATGTTATTGTCAGATAGGCTTTCCAAAAAAGATCAATAGAAATGAGCTTATTCACCGCACATGGATTGTACCAGCCTAAAAGAATGACCTAAGGATTTTATAGTGCTGGGGACTTTCCAGAGGGCAATGAGTTATATCCTGGGTGATTTAAATTTTTCTTGAATTTTGGTATACCTAGAAAGAATCAACGTTTTTACCAGGACATTCACCGTTCACCTGAAGAACTTAAAAGAAGTGTTTGAGCGCCTAGCGATGGAAAATTTAAAATTAAAACCAAATAAATGTTATTACTTTAAAAAAGCTTAATATTGAGTTTGTGATAACTCAAATGGATTGGGACTACAACTACAGAAGATAGTGGCCATAGAGCAGATGTTTATTCTGAAGAGCATTTAGGATATAAATGTTTTTCTTGGGATGGTTGACACTATTGCAATCTCTTAAGTACTTTGCTAAAATCTCTGAACCATCATTTTACCTGTTGAAGAAACCAAAAAAAGGATTTGTGTGGAATGAGGAGGCCCAAGAATCTTTCAATGAGCTAAGATATACCTGATGACATTCCTGTGCTGAAATACCCAAATTTTAATCAAGAGTTCATTATATAAACTGAGCCCTGTTAATGGCGATCAGCGCCGCTTAAGTCAAATAAATGGTGAAAGGGAAGTCCATCTGTAGCATATGCGAGTAAAAAATTGTTTCCAGCAGTAAAAATCTATACCATGACAAAGCGCAAGCGCCTCATGGTAATATAGGCCTGAAAACAATGTTGAGTATATATACATGAGATACACTTAAAGTTGTGACTTACAACTCATCTCTACGCTAGTTACATAAACTTAAGGAACTGGAGGGGTGACTGGCCCAATGGGCTTAAACCTACAAGCCTATGACTTATAAATTATACACTGAAAAAGAGCAGCACATCAGAATGCTGACATATTATTAAGATTACCTGCTGTTCAATTCATGTACCAGTCAGCAGATGTATTATTCCAGCGCATTATTGAAGGGAATATTGTGGATATCCGCCAAGATATTAAAAGAACACAGAAGAAAGCAATGAAAAATATTAAAATGAAGAACAGACAGCTGTATAAGTCTATTGATGGAAAACAGTACTTATGTCTAAACCATCAGAGCGAATGAAAATCAATCAAGCTGCTCACGAAGTTGTTGGGCATGGTGGCCTAAGAAAAACCATGGACCATTTATGCCAGTACTATTAATGGACATAAATAAATTATGTCATAGCGGATTATCTGACCTGTTTCATAGAATAATAACTCCAAAAGATGCACAAGAATGTGCAAGGATACTGGCAAGTATGCCTAGGTTTACTTAGCACATGGTGTCAATAGATGTTATGGGACCCTTGAGTGTTAATGCTATGTGAGTAAAGTACATCATAGTAGAAATAGACCTTATTACTATATAGGTTGAGAAAAAAGCCTTGAGAAGAGTAGTTGCTACAAGAATGACAAGATACTTACTGGATCAAGTATTATACCAACATAAATGCCTGCAAGTAGTATTAAGTGACAATTGAATTAACTTTATGTCCTACGTGATAACAAAACTGAACAAATTAATGGAATCTTTGAGTTAGTATCTGTTTTCTAATGGCCAGAAACAAATATAATGGTAGAAATGGTCAAAAGAACTCTAGCCTCGATGCTGTAAAACTGGTAGCTTGGAAAACTATCACTTAGGAACTTATCTGAATTCAGTTACCTTTGCATATAATAGTTATCATATGGCGACTAGTGAAAATACTTCCAAATTTTTATATTGATGAAGAGCCTCATTATTGCTGATTTTGTATTCTGCCTGGGATTTAGCTTTGAGGATGAGTGCAGAGCAATACCTAACCCAACTGGAGAATATTATGATTGACTTAAATTTAAGGCATATGACACAATGTTAAAAAGAAAAATAAGAGCAAAGAATATGGACAATAAGAACTAACTAGCGCTGGCTGAATACTATGTGGGAGATAGGGTAGCCTATCGTGATACCCTTGGATTTGGAAAATAAACAAGTTGGAAGCTTTATGGTTGTGTCCGTTTAAAATCATCATCAAGTTGGTGACAGATGACTATACAATGTAGAACATTGTCAATAGATGTATAGTGAATAGATTCATGCTAAATTCTTATAGTTTTTCTAAGAAAATCTTATTGCAATGTTTCTATGGGACAGCTGAATCTATTAAAAAAGCTGAGTTACAAAAATTTAGTTAAGTCTCAAAAAGAAACTGATGAACCATAATGGCTGGGTAACTTCAAAAGTGGAACCTCTGAACCATTATAAATAGAAAAGAAAAGGTGGACCTCTTAAACTACATAAAGTTAAGTTTCATTTCAAAAAAAATAATATATGATTATAATATAAGTATAATAAACAGAAAAAAAGAAAAAAACTATTTTAATTATCAATCCTAATTTTGCCATGAAAAAAGCATCTGGAGGCATTCCATCTAATATTGGAAGGATCAGCCCATGTTGAAACCAGATCCACCATAAAGAGTCCCAAGGAGAAAAAAGCTTTAAGAAGATAATCTATGATCAAAAATTGAGAGCCCATCTTGGGGAGTACATATAATAAGGAATTGGTGAAGCAGACTAAGAATATCCTTAAAATGACATGGTGTTATATAAGCCTAACCTGGGGGAAAACAGGCTTTCCAGACAAATTATCAATGAGACCTACTGAAATAGTTCTTCTGTGGCATGGAGCCATAGAACTGTGGTCTAAGGATGCAGCAGCAAGAAGGGTACCGCGGTACCATAAGTACTGGTAAGTCTAAAGAAAGGACTTCTGAACCAGAATTGTTGGGTAATTCTCAGGAGGAAGTGGCATCTATCTCTGAAACCTATCATTGCTGGATAATCTTGTCAGCCGGGGGGAAGTGTTGGCATTTTAGTATGCTCAGATTACCCAGCTCAAACAATAAAATTATATCTGCTTGTCCACTAGGGGAAGAGGCCCGTAGTGGATGTGAGAGTTATCTAATTTTGATGATAACTTTGTTTGATGAAATATACAAATGATTATACCAAATCCCCCAGTTCAAATCTTCAAGATTGTTAATGTCTCATCAAGGATGATCCCTAACATAAACAAGTGAATGACTATCAATTTATATTAATAGTTTAATTATCATATAAGAGTCAATAAGGTTTTGTTGTCAATTGACGAAAAGATTTATGTTTAGTTACTGAAGCGTCAACAGCACTTCTGGTAGCAACTTGCACGTTACCTCTTAGATAACGCGACCTGCTGTTAATGGGTAAAGTTCACATTATCTAAGCAGGTTGCTAGCATAATTTGGGTACCCATCTGGGGTTGATTGAAAATATGGGACGCGGTATCAATTAACCTGAAGAGATTGTATTTCTTATTGGTGGCAGAACCCAACTAACTGGATGAGGAAGATGTTCATGAGTGCGGCTTAAATGGGCTAATACATCAGCAACATCTGCCGTTTACCCCAGGTGGGCGCCAATGGTCGTTGGGCGCAGGATTCTCTATAAATTACCTCGTTTTTTACCTTAATAAAGTATATTGAGATAAATTTAGTTCAAATACTTAAATAATTAGCCTGTTATACAATTGTTGTAACTTTACTCTAGGAGTTGAAATTTGACGGATTGGATACTTTTTAGTTAATTAATAATATCAGTATCTCTGCGGGATCCTGTATTAATAGAGAATCTGAGGTCCTTGAATCTAAGAGTAGGGCAAATTTTACCAGAAAAGAGAGCCTCTGAACCTATTAATAGATTAAGTTCCATTATAAAGTTCCAGCAGAAGGAAGAGTCAGAGGGAGAAGTACCCTAGTATTCCAGAAATTTTTTTAAAGATTAGAAGGACAATCATCAGCCTAGCGTTGGAGATAATACTACAGATTGGTTGTGAAAATTCTCTAGTATGATAGTCTTCATACTATCTTTAACACATTTTAATAATTATCAACAATCTATAACAAAGCACATGTCAGAACCTGAGTAGTAGACTTAATAGCTATAGAAATCAATATCTCAAAAGTTTACATATGTACTCATTCTTTTTAATTAAATAGCCATAAATTCATCCTTGTGTCTGACCATCTTTTAGGGATCGTTTGAACTATTAACATGGCATTATTGATGATCACAAACTCCAGTTGTTCTTAAGCGGTAAGGTATTATAAGGTCATAGATCTGATCATCCAAACAAATTATCATTATGGTCACTTTAAAGAGTTTTCTTGAGCCATGCATGGTCATAATGGACATCTTCTTGAAGGACTTCACAATCTCATATAGAACAAGTTTAGTAAGCTTGACAGGGTAATTTTTAAAATATTAAAATGACATTCCAGTAGTAGTTGATTCAAAAGCAACTTGGAATGACCTATTATGAGGGCCTAGTTGCTAGGGTCTCTAGAGTCACTCCAATTTTGAGCTATGGTTCTTGAGGAATGAGGTAATGATAGAGGTTCAGCCATCATGGTTCATCAGGGTTGTCTTGCTGGGAAGAATATTGACACTAACCTTCAATGATTCATCTGCAAATGATTTAAGCCTGTCATGAGTTAAACTTGTATATCATATTTCAGAGTCCTTCATCTTAGGTCAGTTTCAATTCATAATTCCCATGTCAATTGCTCCACCAATCCCTGTTTGGATTGCTGTTTAGATTGTTTTAAAAACCAATTTTAGCCCTTAGTTCTGTATTGAGGAACTAAACTCCGCATTTTTATTTTATTTATTCGAGGCAAGCCGACCAGGGGACGGACATTGCCGAAATAGAGAAAGAAAGTATCGACATGAAACCTGAGCAGGGTCAACTCTGTCGTAGAAAGTTTTTTTTCACCTCCGGATCGGGATTCGGATTTTTCTGGTTACGTCATGGGTAAGGTTTTCGTGTTATTATACCTACTAACCGCCAATAGCTTCCTTCGGCTGGCACCCCGATCGATGTGCGAAGGGCGGGAATCGAACCCGCAACCTTCAGGTTGGTAGCCGTACACCCTACCGACTCGCCTTCCACCCCCTAAACTCCGCATTTTTGGTCTTCTAGTTTTTATTGTCTCATGGTTTCCCAATTTATATAATGAAAGGCATTGATGCCCATAGTACTTTTTTTCATATTATATTGTAGGATGAGGAAATTGTTCTTCAGTGTCTCAGTATCTTGATGCATGGAGAATTCCTGGCGCTGAGGAAGCTTTAACTCCTCCTTTAGGGAGTTGGTAGCCTTTATAATACCTATTATGTGTTGTGATTCAATATGCACCTCCTTCTGGGTGTACTTTCTGAGTTTAGCAGATTCAGATTTTTAGAACTTCAGCTTGTGCAGCATTAATGGCGTTTTGGTTTCTATCTGGAATTGGTTTGCTCTTTGGACCCACTCAGTGGTAAATCCTCACAATTATCTCATATCAGCTGATCTCAATTACTTTATAGCTCATATGTTTGATAATTTTATCCATTAACTGGGAAGTTTGTTGACTGAGTTCAAAGTTAAAGCCTACAGCGTGTTGTGCACCCTTAAAATGTCCTTCAGTTGGTGTGCAAGGATTGTAAAAAGTTACGTTTTTTTGTTTTTTATACAATTCTATTATTAAAGCATGGTGTTGGACATTGCGATCTGAGACTTGCATACAGCTTGTGAAGATGCCCTGTAATATATTGTACAAGATGCTCAATGCTGCCGAGAAAAGGGTATATGATTGTAATCATTGTTTGCTTATCAGTTCTCTTAACTGTATGTCAAGGTTTGAAATGGGACTAAAAGCTGCAAAACTATTGGAGAGGTTAATAAAAACAAAAGACGGGTAAATTGACTCTTTTTGATTTTCATGGATTTAATATTTATAGGGCGGGTTAGATGCAATTCTGATAAGACCTATGGCTCTGTAAAATCATGATTTTTTAAAGTCCTTTTTGTTTAATTGCCTAGTTGAAGCATTAGTTTTTCTTTGTTAACAATGTACTCATGACCGCATTGATGGAAGTGACGTCTTTTATAATTTGAAAAAGGGAGGTGCAGTTTAAAAGGTATCTTCATCAATTCATGTGCGCGTGATGCTTCCTGATCAGGTTTCCCATTGGTGCATTCCATGAAGGTTTTGATTGAAAGTGCTAGAGTCAAATTATTGGGGATAAAATTATGAGCAGATATCTTTTCTTGCTTATCATCTCAAATCCTAACAGCGACCTTCTTAAGATAATTTCAGATGGGATATAAGAGCATAGCTTTTGGCCATGGACTCAGTTAACAACAGTTTTTGGGAAAAGTCAGCATTGGAGTATCTGGAATTTACCATATGTATGAAAAATAGTTTCTTGACCAACGAACGCTGTGCTTGTTCTGTCAACTTCCAGGTTTATGGTGCTAATAAAGATTAGCTCAACTAACTGAAACGCCTGTAAAAAGGGTCAGCTAATATTTAAATGGGATTTCTCCTTTACCATAGTGGTAATAATTCCCTGAGTGGCAAGTGCTTGAAGCTGGATAATCTCATCAGCTAAGGTCCTTATTGTTAAATTGGAGTTTTCAGGTACTGAGGAATCCTTTAAGGGTTGCACGCTACTTGGCAGCCAAGAGATACGCCCATATAGAGCTCAAAAGGGGACATCTTGATTATGCGATGTTAACTTATCTGATAAGCTAACAAAGGTGCTGGGCAGATTGTGGTTTCAGCTCATAGGATCAGAGGCGGCCATCTTCCACAAGATAGAAACAAATTTCCCACTAAAGATTTCCACTGTCACATTGATGAGGGATTAACAAGGCGGTGAAACTATGGTTAGTTCTAAATAGCAAAGTTAGTTCTTGGAATAATTGTGAGGTGAAGTGAAGTCCATTGCCCAAAAGTTGAGCTTGTGGGCATCTGTACTGAGTGAAATTGGATCAATTAAGGAATAGGGCCGTAGCCTTCACAGTAGCAGCTAGAACAGAAATTGCTTTGCCTATTTGGTCACATAGTCTACAGTTAATAGGATATAATTGTGTCCATGTAAATCAGCGGTAAAAAGACCCATAACATTAATGCTGACAACATTAAATGGGCCAAGGGAGCCCCAACTGAATGTGATACAAGGGTTGGCCAATATTGGGTACAACAAATCAAATATGCCTCTAAAACTTCTTGGATGGTCTCAACCATCCAATCCCAATAGCCGCATTTCTTTAACCATTTGTTAGTCATCTTTACCGCTCTGTTTCTCACAATTGATTATGCTCAAGATGACATTGCTTCAGGAAGAAAGCCGTATATATATGAGACAAATCGTGTCAACTTTCTTATACAGATTTTATACTTTAATTTGATTATCTTGGGTTAATTTCTATAGTTAAGATTGGATCTTAGAAGTTTCTTACCCCATATGCAGGTCATCCAATTAATCATATAGTCATTGTTATTCAAGGGTTTTTTGATGGCCAGAACTTACATTTTGATGAATTTCTCCTGCATGAAGAAGATGTTGATAATGCAATTCTGTACTCTTCTTGACAACCTTGCTATCAGCTGCCTGTGTCTTTTATTTGTTGTAACCATTGGAGCAAATCAGGTTCTGTGATAACGGTGAAATGGGTGCCATATAGGTATGACTGGAAATGCTAATTTACCAATAAAAGACAGGTAATCGCGCTTGGTAACATTATAAATTTGCTCAGCCTTGCTCAGGGTCTTACTAAAGTAAACACTGGATGATCAACTTGGCTTTCTTTGTGTTGAGCTAGGATCGTCATGACTGCAACATCACTAGCGTCAGTGAATAGCAAGTATGGCCGGTCAAAACGTGAATGAACAAAAATAGGCTTTTTATACCGGGCATTCATCAGCGTATAAAAGCCTGTATTTGTTCAGGACTTCACAAAAAAGGGACATATTTTTGTAAAAGTTAGATGAGGGATTTGGCTAGATCAATCAACATAAGGAATATAATGACAACATTAGCATAACATGCATAAGGATACTTAATATCCCTAAGGCTCTGGGGGCGAGGCATATTCTTAATGGCGTGACTTTATCTGGGATGGCTAAATCCATAATTTTGAAACTTTATGCCCAAAATATCCATTATAATTTTAAGAAAGAGCACTTTGAAAGCTTGAGCTTTATGAGGCCTTTATAAGATTATTAAAGACATCCAGAGACCTTCCTTATGAACATTAAAGTTTCTCAAGAATACAATAATATCATTGAGGTATACAAGGACATAGGTTAGCTTCAAATCTCCAAGGATCCCAGCCATGGCGCGTTGGAAGGAGGTGGGTACAATAAAAAACCCTGGGACATCCTGGTTGGCTCGAATATCCTTTGTTAGCTATGAGAACGCGTTTAAATTGAACTCGCAGGTGCTAGCTCTACTTGCCAGTATCCACTAGTGAGAACATAGAAGAAAAAAATGGGACCTGGTAAGTAGCGGATGGAGTCATCAATCTAAAGCAAAGATAATTGTCTTTTTTGTTAATGAATAAATCCCTCAATAGATTAAAACTATTCGATGGCTACCATGTTTTATTATGAACTAAAAAGAGAGAGGAGGCCAAAGGTCTATGGGAAGGCACCAGTAACCCAGCTTAAAGTAGATGCTTAAGCACATCAGCTACCTGAGCTTCTTCAATCTTATTTTTTGGTAGTGACATGATTGCATGGTTGAGCATCAGAGTCTCAACATGATGTAAAATGCCAATCATTTTTTTACAATATCATAGTAGAGTTGTAAAAAGGTCAGAGTATTCTTCTAGTAACTGCTTAGTTCACTTCCGTTGCTGACTGGCTAGCTCTTGCCCAATAGAGGTATCGATTAAAGCTACTGATGAGGGAAATTTTAGTCCAAAATCCTTTAGACTTCTGAAGTTACGTACAATGTCAATGGCTTCTACAGGAGGTAGGAAAACATAGGCGGCTGGAGTATTGGTACTCACTGTCCTAGGTTTGTCAGAGAGGTTGTCCAACAGAATTAATATGGATCAAACATATGTGTAAAAATTTCCCAGGCAGGTCAGGATTTCTTTGACAGATGGGTTATCCACGTGTTGTATCAATTAAGTAAGTTCCCTGAGGCTATATTGATATGTATCCTGGTGTTAATAATGACATTGGACTTTGACGGTGTAGTAGTTGGCTTTGGCAAACAGATAGGCATGCACTCTTAGCCATCTACCACAAGATGGGGTATCCTTACTGTAGAGCCCCTCACATGATAATCAATCCAATGTATCTGACTTTTGATTTTCAGAAGGCAGGCCCATGCTTTAATCAACAAGCCATCACAGGAGGTCTCAAAAGTAATGAAACCCTGTGTCCTAAGAGTGATAAAAACCTTCATCATAGTACATGAAGGCGAATAATCATGGAGAAACTTATTTTTGAAAGGAGTTGTAACTAAGGTTATATTATGTGACATCCAAGGTATTTAATATAACTTGACAAAGCAAATAGGTAGCAAGGAGTGGGCCCAATTTACCAAGTCATTGCAGTCCAGCTGTGCCATATTCTATGTAGGGAAATAATTCAGGAGCTACCTTGATGTGTTTTATTAACATATAAAAAATGACATTTAATTGGGAACCACTGTAGACAACAGTTTGGACAGGAATCTCAGGAACTCAAACAGCGACTCATGTAACAAACTCCCATATTGAGGGGGCAGAGTAAGAAATATAGGATATTCATAAGAAGAAGAGTAAACAGTGGTGGGTTCTTTATCATAAAGGTTGCCAATTTATCCCCCCAGCATAATAACATCATACTAATTAGAGATTGCTAAACTTTCTTGTGGTGTTACAGGGATGTTAGCATAAATTGCCTGGTTCTTCATGCTGAAAGACCTTTTTCAACCTCCTAGGCAAGTCTCTTCCAACAACTCTTGGCTCTATGACGAGATTTATCACATAAGGTGCACTAAGGCATGGTATTCTACTGGCTCTAAAGAATGTTGTCTTGAGGATAACTGAGAAAGGTAGATGCAGAGGTTTTGGAACTCAAGGAAAGCAGGAATTTCAGGATGAGAATTTTTCATTTTTTGATGCAGGAAAGTCACCCTTTCAGCCAATCATATGCTGTTAGACCTTGGGATAGGATACCAACTTGGAGATTACAGCAGTTATGGCATCATCGGCATAATATGGTTAAAGGTAAACAAGTGTTGTGCTTAGGCCTATAATCAGCTGAAGAACTCAAAAGTAAATTTTACTTTGTTCAAGATGAATGGCCAGAATGGCTTTTGGTTGGCCAAGGTCTAGTTATTTCTATACTACTGTTATAGGGCGGTATGGACTTGTTCCCATGTGTGACATTACTTTAAATGGGGAGCCATAATTTCATGGGTCATGATATCTAGATAGGAGTAGATGTGCTTCACTTTCTGATGTTCAGAGGTTTTCTCCATCAAAATCTCATAAGCATTGTCAGGATGTAGGTGATTAAATTCTACCTGGCTCATTGTTAATTAAGGACCCCTATGTTCCTGGTGTGTTAGTAGGCCCAAGGGCTGAGGAAAGCTACAATAGGACTAAGAGTATGTGAGAAACTTTGTTATTTTGACAAAGCCTTGAGGTATGCATAGTTGCTCAGGGCTAAAAGTGAGATAAGAGAGAGGATTCACAATAGCAGCAGAAGGATAGTAAAAGGAGGGTTATAAAGAATTCCAAAGGCAATAGATTCTTAACTTAGCAGAAACTGTCAGCTTAGTTTACTGATAAAATAATAAAGATTTTGTAAATAGTGATAATTTTAAATTTTATCTGAGGTGGGCCAACCTGGGGACGATACTGCACCAATTAAGGGGAATTTGAATGAATGGGAAAGGAGGATAAGATCTGGAAAACCTCCATGTGCAGAGTATGATAGGTCAGGAACTTATGGACCACCTTTGCTATTTGCTATCTCAGTTTGGGGCATTGGTGCGCAACACCAACACAGTCATAATTGTCCCCTACCCAAGTTCCTGTAGTGGAATTGAACTCAGAGAGGCAGTGGTAGAGGTCCCTAATCTATTACTGGGGTATCCTCCCCTGTAAATAGTGATAATTAAAATTTTATTCAAGGTGGTCAACCTTAGAACAAATATACCACAACAAGAATTTTTCTAGCCAGTACAGGTTTCAAACTCAAAACCTGCGCTAGGGGTGGAAGCAGTTTTACTCACTTGGCTAAGCAACCTTAAATAAATAGTGATAATTAAATATATGATTATCCTCATCATGAGTTACCAGTGATCATAGGGCTTTGAATTAACTATAGGTTAAACACTACCAGATTGGGACTCAACGATTCATTTAAAAATATTAATAAATATTTTTGGGAGATTTCCAATACTTCAAGTTAGATCAACTCAAGTAAATAAGGAGCACATCTCTGCATTCCCTAATAGTAAATTATTAAGTGTTAAAACCCTAACAAAAGGCTTTGCCCAAAAGAAGGTGGAAACTGACAGAACCTCATTAAGTCTTGATTAGGGTTAAAATCTGAAGTGTGGGTCATCAGGTTTTCCAGGCGTAGTTTGGCATGGATACCAGAAGCAAATTGTTTTGGGTGTCCATGAGTAGTTTAACACGCAGAGATTCACACTAGCAGGGTTGTAAAGGCCAAAAGGTAATTGGTGCAGATGCAATGGAGAAATCTGATAAGTGTAACGCATTGGCTCCTTCCAGTGAGCCACAAATGAATCGGAAAGCAGGGCCCAAATCAATGACCAAAGGGTAGACAAGGTCCCTGTGACCATTCTCCTAGTGCGTGTGCTACAGGAGCCACGGATAAACACCCTTGGAGGACAGTTGCGAGTATGCTTACCCCCAGCAACATGCCCTGACTCCAATACAAGGTTTATAGGGAGGCGATAGCCTTCCCAATTTCACTTTCAAAATCCAAATCCTGTTTGTATAGGCCAAACATGGCCGCTGTTAGACTAAATAATCAATATAAACCTCAGAAGACAGTAATAAAATAGACAAGGCTTAGGAATGGTTTATTTGATATATTTAGGAAAGTTGATAGAAAAAGGAGCTAGAGAACCTCTCATTCTCAAGTCCTAACTTTTATAGCTCTCTGCTGCAAGCATAGATCAAACTCATTCACCATACCTGACGTTATGTCTTTTAAAACATGCCATAAGCAAACCCCAATTGTTTTGGCTGGATTGAATTCTATAGTGGCTGAACCAATATACCCAAGAATCGTTCCAAGTCTGATTTGAATCCACCTTTAACCTAGAAACCACCCACTTCAAAAACATTTGGTTAGACCTCAGGCCTGATGAAAAGTATAACCGTCATCCTTCCCTTAGCCTTAGTCTCAACCTGAGGTCTAGCCAAGACTAATGATCTCTCACTCCCTCTATCTTCCACACCAGCTTGTCCTGTCATATCAAAGATCTGGGCAATGTGATGTTGAGGATAAGCCTCAACCGTCACATCACCCTCCCTAGCTAATAAGAACTCTCAGATCTTCCCAGGACACCGGGCGCAATCTCTGGATGTATGCCATGTGGCCTCCTCAACTGGATGACCTTTCCAATGGACCAAAAATGACCTACGACCCCGCACCACCTTTGTGTCCAAGATCTCCTCCACCTCATACTCCTCAGCCTTCCCTTAAGCTGGAAACAGAGGGGAGGCCTTCTCAGGTGGCTGTCCTAAGAATGGTTTGAGCTGTGACACATGCAACACTGGATGAGCCCGTGACCCCTCTGTCAACTTCAGCTCAAATGCCATCTCGTTCACCGCCCTCACTATTGGATATGGGCCCGATGCCACTGGCCCCAACTTCTAGCTCCTCACAGTTATAGCATAGTTCCGAGCATTAACTAAGACCCAATTGCCCTTCTTGAAAACGCTCCCCTCTGACCGATGCCTATCTACTTTACTCTTCTGAGCTGCAACTGCTGCATCTAGATTCCTTCTCAGGAGCCTCAAGGTATCTCGAGTCTTACATGCCAGCTCATCTGCTGCTGGATTCTGACCCTGCTCCTGAGGCCCCATACCTCTGGGTGCTGACCATGGTTTGCAAAAATTGAAGTTATTCCTGTGTAAGAATGCTTGTGGTTATTATATGCAAATTGCGCCAACTTCACCCAACTCACCCAATCATCCTGACGCCCTGAGACATAGCACCTCAAATACTGTTCCAATATTTGGTTTACCCTCTTAGTTTGGCCATCTGATTGGGGATGGTAAGCTGATGAACGGGAGGCCTTTATTCTCAAGGTTTATAACAGATGTAACCAGAACTGAGATGTGAACTGTGGACCTCAGTCTGACACAATCTCCTCTGGTACCCTATGTTGGGAAAAGACCTCATTCATAAAGATCTGACCTGTTACCTTTGCAGAGATGGTTGACTGACAAAGGAAAAACTCTGCATACTTTGTCAGGAGATCCACCACAACTATAAGGGCGTCCATCCCCTGGGACTTGGGCAACCCTGTGATAAAATACATACTCACAGAGGCCCATGGCCTAGACGGAATCTGAAGCGGCTTCAATTTTCCTCCTGGCGCCATATGGCGGGACTTTGACCTGGCACACACCACACATCGCTCCACATACTTCTGTACTGCAGCACCTACTCCCATCCATGAATACTGGTGACGAACTATATCCAGTGTCTTCTCCCTGCCTGGATGTTCAGCCAAAGGATGATCGTGGTTAGCTGCTAACACCTCCTTCTGCAAACTTATAACTGGAACCCAGATCCTTCAATCATGCTGGATAAGACCTCCTCAGACTGAGAACCCCACATGTTTCTTGCTCGCCTCCCCTTCTCTTGTTTCATCCGAGATCCAATGGCCAAACTCACTCCTCTGCTGGGCAGTCCAAATTCTTCCTGAGATTCCTTCTCTCCAACTTCGGGTCAGTGCAAACAAACTTAATGGCAACATTGTAGCTGTGTTGAAACTTCTCAACTCCTCCTCAGAAAACACCAACCCTGAATTATGACTCAGCAAATATGGCAAGATATTCTGTTTTTCTGGCTTATCCTCAATCCTTAAGTCATACTGAACCAAATCTAAGTGCCACCGGGCCTGTCTCTGATTCATCAGACCTGGGGACTTATAATATTCTAAGGCTCGATGATCAGTCTGGATCACAACTGGATGTCTGACGTACAACAGGTGGAGTTGCAACTCCTCTAGTGCCGCAACTATTACCTAAAGTTCCTTGTCATAGACTGGGTAATTTGTCTCAGCAGGCACCATCTTCCTGCTGAAGTAACAGACAGGGTGCTCAATCCCATCATTACCCTCTTGCAATAGCACCGCTCCAAGTGCAAAATTTGACGCATCTGTCTCTACTACAAACGGTCTGTTGGGGTCAGGATGTGCCAGAAGTGGGTTGTCAACAGACAGGTCTTTACCCGCTGGAAAGACCTTTCCTCAGTCTCCCCCAAACGAAAGGTACATTCTCAGTCAACCTTGTCAGTGGCACAGCCCACTCAGCTAAATTCTTAGAGAACCTCATTACAAAGTTTACTACTCCCAAAAATCTCTGCACTTCAGTCCGATTCATGGGGGCCTTCCATTCCTTCACTGCTCGCAGTTTATCAGTACATATCACTAACCACCCTGGAAAACCACATTACCCAGGAAAGACAACGAGTCCTTATTAAACTCACACTTGGATGGCTTCAGCTTCAGGCCCACCTGGCTTACCACCTCCAGAACTCTCCTTACATTCCTCACGTGATCTTGCATCAACCTGGAAAATATCAGAATATCATCCATATAGGCAACGCAACACCTAACCATCAAATCCCTCAACACACAATCAAATCATGCGTTGGAAAACTGTGGGGGCATTACGCAGCCTAAATGGCATAACTTAATACTCAAAAATTTTATAAGTGACACTTAAATGCGGTATACTTCTGGTGCTCTGGACGCACTAAAATCTAATTGAACGCGTCAACCAGATCCAATTTAGTGAACACCACACACCCCGAGATCATAGGTATAATGTCTTCCAGGAGTGGCGTTGGATAAGAATCAGGCTCTGTCACCACATTGAGGCGCCAGAAATCCACACAAGGATGTAGCTCCCACTCGCCTTTGGCACCAGCAACACTGGTGAAACCACAGAAGTTTTTGACGGCACAATCAAACCCAAACCTAACATCTTATGGATGTATTCATCAAGAGTCTCCCGAGCATGGGGATTAAATGGATAAATTGGACATCCCCTTAGCAACTCAGAGCCCTCTTTGAACCGGAAACTAAATGCAAAGTCCCCTGTAGATGGGAAGGGTGCCTCAGCTTGGGTTCAAACACTGATGCAAACTCCAGTCTCCTCTGGCAAACCCTCCAATGGCGCAACTGAAGATATTACCCCCATTTGTTTCACTAATGACCCCTGGGACTGGAACACTTACTTTCACACATCTGAGCCTTCAGGCGACAAGAGCACTTTCCCCTTCATCATATCAAATTGTGGATGGAATTGGTGCCACCATTTCATCCCCAGTACCACTGGGTGAGGCAAATGAGCCACAGCATGGAACTCTTCCTCAAACTCATCTGAGCCTTGTATCAACAGGATGTTTGGCCTGCATCTTCCAGACCACAGTCCTCTTGGTGGCATCCGCCAACAACACAAAATTATCCTCCTGAAACGACAATCCACATCTTCTTGCCCACTCCTCATCCACATAATTCTTATCAGCCCTAGTGTCCATCAAGGCCAGGACCTTTCCACACTCCTTCTTTCCAAGACCTTCCCGCACTTCTATGGGTAGAAATAAATTAAGAATAAAGAGAAGAAAGCGATTTATTCTAGAACACTGGCTTCACTGGCTTCTTGCGGAAGTTATAAGGAGCATTCTTCTTCTTTGGGGCCTCAAGGACCTGAGCGGGGGCCTTAACCATTGCCGCCCCCAGAAATTCGCCTCCCTTCCAAGACTCCCCCCGACCCTTTCCTTCCTCCTCCACATACCTGAACCCCTTTTGGATGTACACAGGCTCCAACTTTTCTCGTCTCATTGCCACCTTCCCATGGAAACCACTTGGGAACCGCATCAACTCCTGGCGAGCCTGGGCCAAGGCCACCTGCCGCTTCACCTGCAAGGCCAAGGCCACCTCTTCCTCCAACGTCGCTGAAGGCCGCACTGCTGCCATTGACAATAACAAATCAGCCTGCAAATTCTGACGGAACATGCGAGGAAGCTGGGACTCTGATGCCTTGGCTGCTTTAGCCAGTGCCTGAAACATCCGACCATATTCTTCTACATACTTCCTCCCCTGACTGCAATGCAGTAAAGCTGACCAATATGAATCTTGTGCCTCATTTGGATATGCCGCTCAGTCAATCAAGTCCAAACACTCCTCTGCTGAGTCAGGCAGCCCCGCCTGTGCTCCAAAAGTTCATGTACCCAGTTTGAAAGCTTCATGGGCAAGGTCACCAGAAAATTGCTTTAACTGTAAATTAAACGAGTCCTCACCCCCTGAAGCCTTTTTCAACCGCCCTTGGAACTGAACCCAGCTAAACGTCTGATGGATCAGCTCCAAATCCTCTGAGTTTAGCATTGATGGAATCTTCCCTCCAGTCACACTGGTCCTACTAATTTCCCACCACACCGGGACACGCACTCAAGCACCTGGTATACCTTATGAAGCAAATACACTGTGGAAAATATTACCATTAGAAGCGTCGCGGTATGGTGATACCACACAGGGAACACGACTGCTTTTGGCTCCTCTTTTGCTTGCCACCACAATGACAAGAAAATAAATGAGTTCTGTTTAATGTAACGCATCGGCTCCTTCCAGTGAGCCACAAATGAATTGGAAAGCAGGGCCCAAGTCAATGACCAAAGGGAAGACAAGGTCCCTGTGACCATTCTCTTAGTGCGTGTGCTACAGGAGCCATGGATAAACACCCCTTGGAGGACAGTTGCGAGTATGCTTACCCCCAGCAACATGCCCTGACTTCAAGACAAGGTTTATAGGGATGCAATAGCCTTCCCAATTTCGCTCTCAAAGTCCAACTCCTGTTTGTATAGGCCAACCATGGCCGCTGTTAGACTAAATAATCAATATAAACCTCGGAAGACAGTATAAAAATAGATAAGGCTTAGGAACGGTTTATCTAATATATTTAGGAAAGTTGATAGAAAGAGGAGCTGAAGAACCTCCCATTCTCAAGTCCTATCTCTTATAGCTCTCTGCTTCAAGCATAGATCAAGTTCATTCGCCATTCCTGACGTTATGTCTTATGAAACATCCCATAAGCAAACCCCATTTGTTTTAGGCTAGATTAATTACCGTAGTGGCTGAATTACCATACCCAAGAATCGTTCCAATTCTTATAAAAATCCACCTTTAACCTAGAAACCACCCACTTTAAGACCATTTGGTTTGACCTCATGCCTGATGAAACATCTAACTGTCGTCCTTCCCCAGCCTTAGTCTCAACCTGGGGTCTGTCCAAGACTAATGATCTCTCACTCCCTCTATCTTCCACACCAGCCTGTCCTGTTTTATCAAAGATTAGGGCGATGTGATGTTGAAGATAAACCTCAACCGTCACAGTAAGCATCATCAGAAAGTGGTCCAGCATTGGGGATTTAGTCCCAGAAAGGTCATTAACAGTGTAGCTGGCGTTCAAAAGAAGTTTAGAAAGACAATTGGCATAATTCGCCGGCATTGGGAAGAAGTATCAGAAAGATTATAGGCATCAGTTGCCTGCATTGGGAAGAGGTCTTGTAAAGATTATCAGCATCAGTTTCCAGTAAGAACGTAGGCATTGAGAGCAACTAAATGCTTTCTAGTCTACTTGAAAATAATAAGTATTGTTTGCCAATAGAGCGTTGGGGGTTATCCTCAGCATCAAGTCGCTGGTAACCTCTTATAAACAATAGATTGGCCCCAGGAACTTATTTACTATTTAAATTTATATTTAAGTTTATTGCGAGGAAGGCTGACCAGGGGATGGACACTTCCAAATTTGACCCAAAAGAAACAAAACCTAGTAACAGGGAAGGCACCCCAGAGAAGCGATGCTATCTCTTGTTGCCAGCGGGAACGCCACTATGAGGAGGGGGAGGGAACGTGTGAAGGGGCCGTAGCCACAATTGAACACGTGTGGAGGAAAGGATCTGATTTGATGAACCAAATTGGGAACCAGGAGGAGACCAGCTGGCAGCGACGCATTGGGAGGTACCCAAACATCCACGCTTGGAAGTGATCCACCAATTGAGACCGGAATCTGTGGACAGCTTCTGGGAGGGTGGTGGTGGAGCCTTCGATGGCATCCAAGACAATCGTGTGGATATTCCACATGGCGATTGCAACCACCAGATCATGGAGGGAGGGTGAAAGGGAGGATACCATGGATATAGCAAACATATCTCTTGACAGACTAAGGGATGTGTTTGATCTTGGCCAAGCAGACGTTGGACTTCGCGCCATATTACTTTAGAGGTGGGGCACTTCTCCAGGCGGTGAAACAGCGTTCCATACTGGCCACACACGACGCAGGATGAGTGTAAAGCGTTAGAGCACTCAGCCATATGGTACACCTGCTACAGGCAGCACCACACATGGGAACGGATTTGAGGCTGCAACAGAGGATGGTGAACGTATTACCAAATAGTCTTCTGGGTCTCAATGGAGTAAGGGATGTCCATCATGTCCAGGTAGTCCACCCTGGATAGGACATGGGGCCATGTGGGGGTCACGCCATCTTGGATGGGTAGCCCCTGTACCTCTTGTGTGAACTGAGGAGAAGGCCTCTCTGAGCTGTGTGTCCGCTAATATGAATTTTCCACTCAGCGCTCCGCATGGAGAGGAGGATTCTTTGTAGTGGTTTTTAGTACCGTGAGGACCTATGGCCGATGGGTGGGAAGCCAGGTACTTCATCAAGGAGTGAGGGTTTGATGGATTGTCAAGGCCCAAGGCGTGGGAGAAGTTGGAGTGGGCCGCGCGGGACCAGTGTTGGGAGGGGAGCATAGGGGCGTTGACAGCTCCAATCCAGGTGCCCAGGATCTTGGCAGCATGGGCTTTGAAGTCAAGCAAGCCCATGCCCCCATGATGATGCAGGCCAAACATGACCTCTAGCCGTACTGGTGGTGGGCGGCCTGACCAAAGCCATCCATGCAGAAGGGCATACAAGGATTTGAAAAAGCCTGGGGAGAAGGCGATGGCGTGGGCTCCAAACCAGACTTTGGAGAGGAGCATAGAGTTGGCTAAAACAACCCTGCCAGTAAGGGAAGAAGGGTGGGCTCTGAGGGAGGCGATGCGCTTTGTCACGTTGTCTAAAATACGACTTTCCATTACTGCTAATGCATACCCGCCTGCCTCCATCCACACGCCCAGATGGTGGACAGGCCCTATGGTAGGGCGTGGCACGAAGGATAGCACTAGTGGGGCGGTGTGGGGTGAGCAGGGAGGGCGAGCACATGTGCGAGTAGATGGGCTGGGCTGAGCACTGGTCGCTGGGGCCCAGTATGCTTGATATAGACCAAGGAGGATGATATCAGTTTTGGAAGCATTCAGTGCAGCATTACTTACCTGGGAATATTCCTGGATGAGAGCTTCAAGCGCGCGTGCGTCTTTATTATTAGGCACCCCAACCACACAGTCGTCTGCAAACGCCATCATCTTGACTGGGGCTTGGCCTGGTACATGGACCCCAGTGAGGTGGGCATTCATGTTTCGAAGTAGTGGGTCAAGGCTGAAGTTGTATAAGGGTGGGCTAAGGGGGTCTCCTTGTCATAAGCCCCTTTGAGGGCGGACTACTTCCGTTAGGAAGCCAGGGCCACGCACTGCCATTGTTGCATATTCTGTGAGCAGCATTACCCAGTTTATGAAGCGAGGGGGTAAGCGGAATTGATGGAGGCAGGCCCTGAGGTATTCCCAGTTTACTCTATCATAGGCCTTCTGTTGGTCCAAAAATACAAGAGCCCTAGGGGCTGTGGACTGGCATGCGTTAGCCACAGAGTGCACGTTGTCCCAAATCGACCTTCTGGGTATAAAACCAAATTGTTCTGGGGAGATGGTGGCAGATGCTACAATCCCTAAACGGTTAGCCATGATTTTAGTTAAATTTTTGTATCCGTGTTAGTTAAAGAAATGGGGCACCAGTTGGCTAAGTCTAGCTTGTCCCCTTTCTTGAAGAGTGTGACAGTGTAGGCCTCTTGTCCTCCTGGTAGGAGGCGCATTTCCAGAAGGCTCTGGTTAAGGGAGGCAAGCAGCAGTGGAGATATATATTTGAAGTACTTTTTATAGAATTCATATGGAATGCCATCTGGGCCTGGGCATTTCCAATTTGGTGCACCGCGGATGGCTGTCCATAGTTCATTTAAAGTAATCAAATTCATTAATTCTGGGTATTGGGAAATGGTGCGGATGTGGGTTTGGTTGAAAAATTTCGCCACTTTGGCTGGCTGAATTGGATCAGATTGGGATAACTCGGAGTGATACTTTTGTATTTCAATTGCCACTTTGGCTGGCGTATCTGTGACAGAATCATTCGATCTCCACACCTATGTGCAGGCCACGCTCTGGCGCAGTGTGAAGAATTTTTTAAAAATACGCGGTGCACTTGTCGCCCTTTGTAATGCATTTGGCCCTGTACTGAACACAAACCCAATGTTTGTGTTGCCTTTTGAGCGCATTGAGGTGGGCGGCTGCTTCCTCCCACTTCTGGCCCCATGCAGGGCTGTAGCCTGTGGTTGGGATGTTGGATTCCAGGTGTGCCAACTCTGCCAGAGCGCGCAAAATGATGGCCAATGTATCTCATGAGCGTTGGGAAGAGAGGTGGCGAGAGTGGTGGATGGTATCCTTTTTTAAGGTTGACCATGTGGAAATTGGGTCCGCACAAAATGGTATAACAAACTCTTTTGCCAAAGTTGCTGATTCCACCCAAGTGGAAAATCATGGCGACGCAAGTTTGGGAGGGTGGAGTTTGCACCAATGTGGGGCCTTAGCCACTGTGACAGGTAAGTGGTAGGTTATTGAAACTAGCTGGTGGTCAGAGAATTCGATTTTTGTTGTTTGGAAGTGGGAAATGTGAGTTTGAAATTTCGCTGGCATGAGGATAAGGTCGATGTGGGTCATGGACCTTAATTGGCCATTGTGGACGTGGGGGCGCATCATGTTTTTGAGTAGTGGGGCTTGCCACTGCAGCGCATCTATTAACCCAAGGGTGGCCTTAAGAACGCGAAGTTCTACGTGACCCTGAGGGGCATGGGAGGAGGAAGGCCAATGTTCCGTGGGTGTGTTTAGCCAACAGTTCATGTCACCGACTATGGAGGGGTCAGGGGGTAATGGGAGGGATTTGACTGGTGAGAAAAATTCCTGACACTCTCATGCACAGGTTGGGGCATAAATGTTGATGATAGCATGCGCCACGTCAGCCCACAAGAAAGTGACAGTGAGGACTCAGCCATTGAGGAAGGATTCTGACAATAAAAATTTAAAAAAATTGTTTTTTGAACTAGCACCCCACAGTGCTCTGACCAGCAGGATAGGGAAGGGGGGAGCATGGTTTTCCAAGCATCCTTGGAACCTCGCGGACAGTGGGAATCCTGGATGGCCAGGATATCCATGGGTAATTTTCTTTCTTATAAAAAACTCAGTTTCCAAGCCTGGGACAGCGAGGCCTTGAGTCCAGCGATTTTAATGTCCCTAAAGTGAAGGTTTCCCCCATCACACCTTAGGTGCAAGGGGGTGGGCACCTGGGCCCACTAGCCTCCTCTAGATCCCCACGGGCCTTCATGGCAGCATGGGTGTTTGCAGCAATACTATTGTTAGTTTTGTTAATTTTAGCAGAAAGGTTCACGTTGGCTTTTGCCTTCACTTTTTGTTTCCCCAACATCGAAAAAATTTTTTGCGGTGAGGATGAGTTTGGTGCACCAATGTTCAGGTCAAAAAATTTTTTTCAGGTAGGTTGGACCCCAATTCGGTTTCAACTGGAGCTTGGTTGCAAAGATTGGGTGAGATTGAGTCACCCATTGGATCTTCAGATTGGGTGGCCCAATCAGCATGGGCTTCCCAATCTGATTAGTTGAGGGATTCCCAAGTTGCTTCCGCTGTGAAGGTTTTGATGTCCTCCTGGCGTTGGGAGTGTGGGATAGCAGTGTTGACTTTGGCCGCTTCCTTGGCCGCGGCCCTGTGGGCCTGCTTGGCCTTCTTCCGCTCTTGAGGGGAGATCAGTTTTACCAGTAGGTAGCAGCCTTGTGCTCCCCACAGGAAAGCCTCTTTGGTGCTTGTGGTTGGTTTGTAGTGCGCCTCTCCTCTGGCCATGGCCGCTGAGGGGTACTCTTGGAATGTGATGCCCTCCTTGGTGGGGCATGCATGTTCCTTATGGCTGAACGCGTCACAGTGGGTGCAGATGGGGGGTGTGCTATCTACGGTTACCTGGAAAGGGTGGGTGGTATGCCCTTCAATATTGATATATGTGGAGTGCGGGATCTGGGTTAGGTCCTTCGCGATCTCCTCAGTTGGGGTCATAACTGCAATGGCTTTGCCGGTGCACAGGTGTGGCATCAGCATAAAGCATTGCATCTCAAAAGATTGTATTTTGCTGTATACGGCGAGACCATATTTCAGTTGCTGCTCCAGAATGGCACGCTTGACTGTAGTAGGAAAAAAGTCAAACGTGAGGAAAATTTGGTTGAATTTTGTTCATCTGGTGCATTTGGTTTTGACGACCCATTGCCCTTTGGGGAGGTTGACACTACGCGCACCGCAGCAGCTTCATCTGCTGCCTCCTTGTTTTTGAAACCTAGGTCCAGCCAACCATGTGACATGGAGTGAGGTGCGATGTACACCATGGTCAGGAAAAAAGTGTGCACATCCCCACAAAATTTTTCCCATAAAGCTGTTTGTTGGATGTCCAGAAACACACGGACTCCATATTCCACTGAAGAGAGTGGTTGGGAGTGCAGCGTGTTGATGTATTGGTTGCATCATGCTTGCCAAGTGAGGATTTCTGGGGAAATATTGACCACCAGTTTTTTATTTTTTTCTATTACGCCAGTTTCTCCAGGGCGTTTTCAAATGTTTGAGGCCACAGGCCTACCACCTGTTCCTCTTACCTTACTTGCCCAACTGCTCCCTAACATGGGCGCAGACTAATATCCTCTGTGAGATTATCAAACTAGAATCAGACTTTAATTGAATAAGTTGCAAAAGTGATTGCAACAAGAGAGAAAAGTTAACTTATTTTTATTAAAATTAGTAAAATTAGAATAAATATTCTTTTAGGTATAATATTATAACAATATTCTGGTCTATCATTAACTTTAGTCATCAGTTGACCATTACACAGAAAAAAATATTGGGGATTGGCCCTGGGAAAATTAATGGCAATGTAGCCAGCATCAGGGAACGGCCCTGGAAAATTTAATCAGACATTGTTGCTCCACCCAATCCTACTTAATGTTTTGGGGTGCCTTAGGGACCTTATCAGCGTCTTACGCTGCCAGCGCTTATTTTGAGGGCATCCCCTCATCCTGGTCTTGAGAACTTTATGAGAGCAGAGCATGGTACAGGGTAGTCATACTGGATTTTTGTAGCTAGGGTGTAACATCCTGAATTTTGAGGCCTAGGGTAAGCTCTGGTTTGGAGGCTTTCAGCAATGATAGCTCCTCCTCATTCCTGTGTTGTAGCTGGCATGGGGAGCTTGAGGGCACCTGGCAAAAAGCACCATTTTTTTAGTATGTGTGATAACAAATCCTATCAGACCATTTTGGATTCATAGCCCAAAGCTACTTTATGTGTTAGTAGGCCATAAAGTCAGAGTAAAGCTACAATTGGACTAAGTGTCTGGTAAAAATAATGTTTATTTGAATAAAGCAAAAGGTTTTTATAGTACCTCCAGGCTAAAAGTTAGATATGAGACAGATTTACAATAGGCAGCAGAAGGATAGTAGAAGGAAGGAGATAAGGAATTTACTAGGCAAAAGGTGCCTAGTGTAAGGAGAGTATCTATAATTCTTCTGTTCCCAGCGTGGTAGTGCAGGGTGCACAGACCCAGCGCCAGGGAACAAGTCATTAATAAAGTTAATAGAGCTCTGCAAAGGGTGATGAAGCTGTAGTAACTTAGGACGAGGGTTAGCAGTAGATAGAGAAACCTAAACTGAACTAAAACAAGGTTGGGGTGAACCTCAAAGTGAAGTTCATACCAAAGCGGTGCTCTGAGTAGGAGTGTATAGGCGGCACAGGTGAAGGGAACCTGGGAAGCGCAACAGTGAATGAGCGGAGATATTTACAGTTGTAAAATTAAATAACTAACATTGCGTGAGACCTCCTCAAAGGGGTCCACAAACAGGTTCATTCAAGATAACATATAGAAAAGTATACTAACGAAGGATTCTTTGTTATGGGGAAGTCGACTAATGAGAGAGATTGGTCTTGAGAAAACAATTTTAAAAAATTCGGGGAAATAATTGATTGATGGAAGCAGTTCTAAGCCAAATTTGCATCAATAAGTGCACGCTTCCATTGGGCAGTGTTCTATACTTGGTAATCAACTGAACTCAGGTTATTGATTGTAGGATAGGATGACCTGAGCTGGAATTTTGAAAACCAAAGGGTTTTGAGAACTCGTTCACTGAGAAACAAAATGAACTGTCATTTTTAATTGTAAAGCTGGTTTGCTTTTATGCACCTGCTGTTATACAGGGCTAAACTTCTCTTACATCCCTAGGACCAAACTGGGCATACCTCGCCTTAACCCAGCGTCAATCCAAGGTATGTTTGAGGTCAGGGAGGCCTGCCTACTTCACCTCTTGGCCTCCTGACATGCAGCTTTATCCTTTGTGTTTGTCCCATATTATGTCATTCTCAATCCATGACATTACCCTCTAGTCCTTCTGGGGCTCCACCCCCCTCCAGGGGCTTGTGCCAGGAAAAGTTATTGTGGGCTGTGGCCAACTTCATAATGGCAACGGTCTGCTTTGACTGAGGTCCAGCAGCCTGGGGAAAACGCTTGTAAAAACGTCAATCAGGTCTTGAGTATGTACAGATTCACGTGCTGGTACCCAACTGTTTCCGCTGCCATGAATCCCTCACAGGCTACCAGGTACTCAAGCCTTATTTTTACTTGGCTGGAGGCTACCATCTCCTCCATTTCCAACTCTGGAGCCCCATCCACGAGATAAGCCTCAGGCGTCTTTGGTGAGGGCCCTCAAACAATGTCAATTTGCTTTTATGAAAAATGGAGAAGATCCAAATTGAAGAGAAAATATAACTATTAGGAGGCATGGCCCACCTTTCTGACAATGCGGTAAGGGACTCTCCTCTTATGTATCAGCTTTTTGCATGGTTGCTTGATAGGGATGTTTCAAGCATCTTGCATCACGGATCCCCTTCTTAGTACGCTAGACCCACTCATCTCCTACCATCAGCGTTCGCTTTATAAACTTGCATTGCTGCCTCCAAATTTTGTGAGAAACCTTGGTGTACTTTCTTAATATTCTTAGCAAAGTCCACCACCGCTTCCAACTTGGATCCGCAACTGGGCTCCATGTTGAATGTGGGTTAAACCCATGTTTGGCAAAAAAGGGAAACAACCAATAGACTCATTTAATGTGTTGTTATAGCTAAACTGGGCCATGGGAAGTTGAGAAACCCAATATGAATGATCTGCAGAAGTTTAACACCGCAGGAATAGTTCCAAGCACTGGTTCACACGTTTAATCTGACCATCTGATTGGGGGTGATATGCAGTTGAACGGCAGGAGTGAATATGAAGAGTCTTACACACCTCTTCCCAAAAGACAGAGATAAACTGGGGTTCCCAATCGCTAATAATTTCTTAGGGGACCCTGTGAAGCGCAAACACATTAGTGATGAATAGCCTTGCCATATCAGCTGCAGTATTTTAGTTCTGCAAGGAATAAACTGGGCTAACTTTGTAAAACGGTCCACCACTACCATGATGGCATAATAACCATCAGAAACGGGTAATTTCACAATGAAATCCACCAATAGGGAATTTCATGGCCCTTCAGTCTTTTGAACTGGTACAACAACCCCGGTAGAGGCTGGCAATTCAGTTTCATTTTTTTGCAGACTAGACTCTCTTTACAATACCTGCCTACCTGAGCAGCTAACCCCTTTCAATTGTAAGTTTGGCAAATTTTCTTTAAAGTCTTCGCATTCCCAGGATGGCCAATGGTGATTCAGTCACGATGGTCCTGGATGATTTCCAGGCGAAGTGCTCCAGCAGTAAGCCAAAGGCGCCCCTGAAACTATACCATCTCATCCTTTATGTGTTAGCCCCTGGTTAGATCCTCCTAATTCAGCGCGCTCTTAGCGAGGACCATAGTATATTTGACTGACAATGTCTGAGAAAGGACTACCTTTTGAACACTGTATTCCTTCGCATTTTCCTAGGTGAGAGCTCTGGCCCGTGGGCCAAGGAATAGGGAGGTTGAGACACAATCTTACCTGGTGAAACAATCAACTAGGTGTCATGTACCCTAACACTTTTGGATTGGAAACTAAAGCAGGGTTGCGGCTCAAAGCATCCGCCAATCCATTCTCCTTGCCCTTAGTAAACTCATACGAAAATGCATATTAGGCAAGGTCTCATGCCAGAGGGTTTGCCGTGGGGTCAAGATACTAGGTGCATGGTAGTACAGTAAGGCACAGTGGACTTTATGTACTTGGAAAGGTTGGAAGAGCCATTTAGGCGACGATGCAGATAAGTCAATGCCTCCACCATTGCTAATAACTCTTTGTTGTCAGCGTAGTTTAACTCAGGCAGAGTCATCTTCCTAAAAAATATCCCACCAGATGCACTATTCCATCTTCACCTACTTTTAATAAGGCAATCATTATGGCGAAGTTGGAGGCATCTGAAGTAACAATGAACGTTTTATTGGGATCAACATGGTAAATAATGGACGTGGACAGGAAAGTACAGTTTACTTCTTGTAAGGCTTTCTGCAAAATTGGAAACCACTGGAGCTTTTTGCCCCACTAGCCTTATACAAAGGCACTGCCACTTCAGAAAGAGTCGGTGTGAATTGCTTGAAGAATGTACACGTCAAAAAAATCCTCAATTTCTTAATCAGAGTTGGGGTAGCTACTCACAAGTCTTCTCCTTGTCTTTAGCTATCATGTGTCCTTGATCAAACACGCGGTTGCCCAGAAAGGTAACCTAGGACTTTAAAAATTCACACTTACTGATCTTCAGCGTAAGGATGGCTGCCTTTAACTGCTCTGCTACTTGCCAAAGGTGTACTGCATGGGACTCTTGATCAGGAGAAAACACCAGAATATCATCCATGTAGGCAACCGCACATACCCTACAGGTCAACCAAAGCCGCATCATTATGGCTTTGAAAGATAGCAGGGACATTCTTTAGCCCAAAGAGCATTACCCAAAACTGGAAAATCCCCTTACTGGTACGGAATGCGATTAGCCACTACTGGCCTAACTTAATCTGGATCTGATTAAACGCATTTAGGAAATCCAGTTTGGAAAATACATTTGCATTCTCCAAATAGCGTGAAATCTGTGAATCAAAAGGGATGGGATGTAAATTTGTTCAGTAACGTTTTTTAGGTTCCCATAATCCATGAAAGGGCGTAAAGTTTCATCAGCTTTCTCCATGAAGAGAAGTAAGGATATACTGGGGAGGTACGCTGAAAAATTGAGCCTTGGCTAACTGCTCCTTAACCCACATATCTAATGCTGTATCTCCCATATGGTCAAAGGGTAAATCGGGGAAGATATGCACCAGAATAGACAGTGAGCTTGAACTCGCAATCAAACTCTGAATGAGCAGGTAA
>JAKSZP010007280.1:0-39262 GCA_022478985.1 Massospora cicadina | reverse complement strand
TTAAAGGAGGTGTTTCTACGCTTACATAAGTCAAATATCAAGATGAAACCATCAAAGTGAACCTTCTTCCAAAGGAAATTAGATTCCTTGGACGTTCCATTTCTTGAGAGGGAATCCAACCCTTGCAAGATAAAATTTAAGCGATTTCAAAAACCTCCCCCAAAAATTTGTGGGATATACAGGTTTTTTTAGGGATGATGGGGTATAATCATTAATTCATCCCTAAGTTTGCACAATTTAGTGAACCTCTCATCCGCCTGCCAAATAAGAACACCCCTTTACAATGGGGCGCTGAAAAAAGGCCCCTTTTAAGATGATAAAACTTCTTATACAAAAATATCGTATCTTTATCCCAGCTAGGGTAAACCATTTTTTTTGTTTACCGATGACTCTGACTATGCTGTTTAAGCCATTTTAGCCCAAAATAGATGAAAATGGTGTTAATCATTTAGTACAATATTTTACAAATTTCTGTCAAAGGTGGAACGCAACTACAGTGTAACATAGAAGAGTGCCTTGCCATTCTGTTAGCTGTAAAACACTACCGCCCTTTCCTGAGTAGGCCCATTTTACTGTAATTACTGACCATGCTTTGCTTAAATGGTAAAAAACATGAAGAACCATACTGGCCAGTTAGCTCGCTGGGCTCTAAAGCTCCAGAACTACAATATGAATATTAAACACTGTGCTGGGACACTTCACATGAATGTTGATGGGTCGACATGGCTACAAGTCCTTCTTTCAAATAACATTGAGGTGGAGAGATTACATGATCTCTTAATGAACCCAAATAAATGGGAGGATGAGGATGAGCCTGGCCAGAAGATGTTAGCCTGGCACTCCTGTAACACCAAATTGGAGAACAGGAAATTGTATAAGCATTTGGGGACAACCTGTTTGCCTTACTACAGCCCTCAGAACGTGTACCTGATATCCTAGAAGCTCACTCAACTCTAGGTCATAGGGGAGCCAAAAAGTTATGAGTGGATCAAGAATTGGTAAAGTTGTGATAGAATTATGGAAACAATTGTTGGCGTCTTAGAAGCCTGCCTTACGTGTAAAAAGCAATCAGGTTTCAAGAATAGATACAAGTATCAGCCAACTACCACCAAACAACCAATCCACACCATAAGTTTGGATGTAGTAGGTCCCCTTCCTCAGACTACTAGCAGAAATATATTTATATAGTAGTGATTGACTACCTCACTAAGTGGGTGGAAGCTGTGGCTATTCGTGACCAAACGGCCAAGGTCACGATTACCTTTTTACATTAAAGCATCTTCACTTGTCACGGCTGTCCTCAAGTACTACTATGCGACAATGGTAGGAACTTCACCTCCCAAGTAGTCAAAATCTTGGCCACCTCCATGGGAGCCCAACAACTTTTCTCAGCTCCTTATAATCCCTCCACTAACGAAACAGTGGAAAGAGCAAATGGAACCTTGGTTTCCATTCTGCGAAAAATGGCCTCAATTATTCCTCTTTACTGGGATAAATACCTACATAGCGCTCTTATGGCATACCAGATTAGCTCTCACTGGATTTTGAAAATGTCATCATTCCATGTCTTGTATGGGAGGGAACCAAGAATACCTGCACTCTTAGCTAAAGATATGTTTTCATCCAGAGTTGAGGAACCTGAGAGAGTCATGAGTTGATAAGCTCAACAGATCATCCAAAATAATATAAAGCTATTAACGATTTAGCAAAACTGGTGACCAAAGAAGGGCAGGCTGCTAATGAGCTCTGAACCCCCCTTACCTACTTCCAAGTGTCCAATATGGTATTTTTTTAGCACTAGGTGGTCCCAACCTAAAGGGGGGATACACCAATCTTTATTTAATCACGCCTGAGCTCCTAAGAGCTTGAGGCGAAGGCAGGGGTAAGCGGAGGTGTCAAGAAAGGTGGGGGAAAGGTTATCCAAAGCCAGGTGTCCACTTGGACTGACCTATTGGCCCATGGCGACATGGTAAATACTCTCAGAGACATCTCTAAATGAACCTGAAATTGAGTGATCATAAGGCAGCATCCACAGAGTGGAGTCAAAAGCAGCGAGAAAATATAAATTATGAATATTCCATATCACTGCACCAAATGCCAGGACCCTTAGTGATTGGGAGAAATTGGGGAGTGAGAGTTTGAACATGAAGTCCTGAACAGGGTGCGCTACCCAGGGTTCTGCTTGCAGGAGTTCGCAGACCTTGTGCAAGTCCCAGGGAATGTCCTCTGGGTGTTGATCGGGCCATTTTCCCATTTCCAAGTAAGAAGGCACCAAAGAGGATGGCTGTACCCCTGGTTACTCAGGGTGATCTCGCTCACATAGTAGATGAGCACTGGGTAATAGCTCTCCCACTTCGGATCCCATTTCCAGTACCCACACTAATCTTGGAAGAACTGGTATGAGAAATCCATGAAATCTGCGCCAAGGTCACCAAAAAAAATTGATTGTAACTAATTCAAGTGGCAATCTGCCTAATGCTTGGATTCAAATGGTCAAAAAGGTATGAAGACTGATCTATTGGTCAGAATGCCATTCAGTTGTAATAATTAATATGACAATCGGAAAAATCTCTCCCTCCCAAATCTGGCAGGCATCACCCCCAATGGGCAGCGACCTGATGACAAATTGGGTGTTGCACCCGATGCAATGCCATTGACTGAACGAATGGCCCAGTGACTGAGCATGAGTGGGTTAGGCATCCTGAACCCATTACCAACCAAATGGACCCATCCCTATGTGGGGTGGCCTTGGGGGATTCCCACCACTCATCAGGCTAAACGCCATCGTGCCAACCGTCAGAAACGTAGTTGAGCTTTGGTTCAGGTGTTTAAGGTCGAACTGACAGTGACTCAGCCCGCCACCAAATTTTGTGATGATGGTTCCAAAGGAACTAACCCGCCCATTCCAGAATAATTCGCCGTTTAGTTCAAATTTGAGGGACCTGATCCCAGCTTTGCTTTCTCTAAATTGAAAACTATTTAATCAGTTGCATCGCACTGAGAAAATTGTTGGTCGATTTTTCTTTCCTAAATTTCCATTAATTATCCTCCCAAAAATTAGTTTTTACAGGGTAAAGATTAATCCGCCTTATCCACCAATGTTCTCATACCCCTCGGGGTTAACAGCCATGTGCATATGGTACTTTATTTTGTGCCTATATAAAATTCTGGCTCACCAGCAGATATTGGTGGAGCTCTTTCCTGGTTTCATAAGCATCATATCAGCAGCAGTGCCCCGGGCATTCTGGTTTGCTGTTCAGATGCTCTGGCATTTGGGCTGGCAGGCCAGTCTAATTTTAACTTGCTGTTCGCCTGACACCTTGCTCCAGAAAGGGGCTATGAGGGGGCAAGTAAAGAAGCGGTGGAGGTGGGTGCCTGTTAGCTCTGCACATCATGGGCAACCCCTGTGCTGGAAGGTGGGACCAGTTCAATCCCCTGTCCTGTATGAGCAGTGTAGAACACGCCACAGTTTATTTGACACTTTTGCTGAGAGAACAGGATGGGTAACTTCCTTCCAGAGCTCCTTGAGATCACATTCCACAGAGGGGGGTAAAAGTTCCAGGAGAGACAAGGCCGCATAGGGGGTCTGTCCAAAGGGTGGAGATAGGAGATAACAATCATCCCATTGTGGAACAGGGCGTGATGCTGGGGGCTGATACCAGGGCCGCTCCTTTTATAAGGGAAGGCGTGGTACACCCGTACTCCTGCCCTCTTAAGTGCAAGGAGAGCCTGATTCCAGTAAAAATTTTGATGAAGGTTTGAGGCGGTGGCTGGATGGTGTGTTAGCCACTCTCCCACAGCTGAAGGTGAGGTTCGTGGGAGCCCTAGAGAGGTTGCTAAACCCTGGCGTAAGGCTGGAGACCATTGCGGTTTGGTGCCATATCCCAGCAGATGGGCTTAAGGAACCCCGTCAGGATTGAATTGGCATGAGACCTAGCGTCCAAATGACCTAGCCCCCCTCACTGCGGGGTCAGGATATTGTGGTCAGAGCTGTGGGTGGGTGGTTAGATCCCTATATCTAACAGCAAAGTATCACATTCAACCTCGTGTAGATACTGTCCGTAAAGGGGCAGATTTGAGCGTGAAACCATAGCTTTGATAGAAGAAAAACATTTGCCATCAGGGCGCGTCCCTGGGGGGTGATACGCCGGCAGCTCCAGATAGCTACATGAGAGTTTATTACACTAAGCAAGCGGTCCTCATTATCCTTGATTGCAACCCCTTGTGGTGTGGTGAGGACACCTAGATGCCGAAAGGTGTCCCGGTAGGTTCCAAAACAAAAGGCGTAGGAAAAAATGGGGTACTGACTTGCACTATAACGGTTTTAGAAGTATTAACTTTTGCATTGGACGTCTTGGAGTAACAATCCAGAGCCTCCATGGCCAGGTCTAGGTCCTTCTTACATCCAACTGCCACTGCTGTGTCATCAGCAAAGGCTATGGTACGGTTGGGGGGTTTCCCAGGAACCTGAATACCCACCAGTTGTTCCTGGAGTAGGACCAGAAGAGGATCCAAAGCTATGTTGAACAAGATTGGGCTCAGTGGATCCCCTTGATGGAGACCCTGTTCAACCATAACCGCTGCTGTAAAGCCTGTTGGGGACGGTACCTTAATGTGAAGCTAGGTGTAAAGAGCTGATACCCATGTTCTAACTTGTGGTGGGATGTGGAGGCGTGTTAGGGAGGCGTCCAGATACTTCCAATTTACTCGATCATATGCTTTTTCCATATCCAGAAGCGCCACAAAACCATGTGTTTGAGACGAGGTAGCTGACAGGGTTGCCAGAAGCTCATTGTAATTGTTCCAAAGCAATCTCCCTGGGATAAAGCCATGTTGAGATGGTTTGAGGCGTGAAGCTACCCACTTAGTCATGTGGTTTGCTAGAAGCTTAGTAAATAGTTTGTGGTCCGTATTCAATAGTGATATTGGTCGCAAGTTTGCAAGGTCCTCTTGGCTTGCTTTCTTATGGATAAGGGTCATAATTGATCCTCTCGAGTCAGGAAGTACTCCCCTTCTGCCAAGAGGGTCAAGAAGAGGGGCTGGAGGGCCTTTGTAACTGTGACAGGATCCACTAGATACACCTCAAACTGGATACCATCTGGGCCTGGGGCCTTCAGATGTGGGCTGTGGAGTATAATGTCCATTACTTCTTGCTGTGTAATTGGTGCAAGAATTTCTTCATCCGCTGAGAAATTAACCATTGGTTCCGAAGCCCCTTCAATGAATTCATGAACATCTGCTGGGGTTACCCAGGAAGCCTTATAGAGGGCTGAATAGTAACGGTGGATCTCGTTGGTGATCTCCTCTTTATTTGTGATGACAGTGTTCCCCACCCTCAGGGTTGCAGTCTCCTGATCCTTTGAGCGGGCTTTCTGCTTCTGGTAAAAGAAACGATTGGGCTGTTCCCACTGGGTGTAGTAATGTGACGAGGTGAAGTTTGCTGCACGTTCTTCTTGCTCAGTAAGATCCCGCTGGTATGTCTCGTGGGCCAATTCCTAAGCCTCCAACCATTGAGAGGAAGGCACTGGGCGACAATTCATTTCAAGGTGTCTTATTCTAGCTTCATCACGTCTAACTTTATCCTGGGCCACTGTCATTTGAGCCTTAGCACAATTGTAGGCTACCTTTAGGATTCTTGCTTTTGTATCAGCCCATTTTTCTTGTAAAGTTCACAAATGAGGTGAGGCCAGGAGCTCTGGCTCACAAATGGCTGCATTTATCTTCTCTCTTGCAAACTGGTTGTTCAAGAGCCCTGTAGCAATCCTTGCCAAAATCTTCTTGATGGTCTGAGGATTGTTGTCAGGATCACCGTGAGGGATTTGTGATTACTTATAGTGTTATCTTGGGTTTATGGGAGAGAACACTTGACCAACCAGCAATGGGCCCGCTAGGGCCATATCAATCCGTTAAGATGATTTGAATCTCTGACCTGGACCTTGGATCTGAGACATACAGCCAAGTCCAGATGCTGAGGGGGGGAGGGCATCCATGAAACCATTTGACCTGAGTGAATTTTGAAGCTGATCTTTACCTCATCTGTCTTGTTTAAATTTAAATTTATTGCGGGGAAGGCCGACCATGGGACGGACACTTCTGAATATGACGCAGGAAAGATAAGCTTAGTACCAGGGGGGACACCCCAGAGAAGCAATGCTATCTCTTGTTGCCAGCGGGAACGCCACTTATGGGGAGGGGGAGGGAACGTGTGAAGGGGCCGTAGCCACTATTGAGCATGTGTGGAGGAAGGGGTCTGATTTCATGAACCAGACTGGGAACCAGGAGGCGACCAGCTGTCGGCGACGCGGTAGGAGATATCCAAACATCCACGCTTGAAAGTGGTCCACCAAATGAGACTGGAATCTGTGGACAGCTTCTGGGAGGGTGAGGATGGAGCCAGCGATGGCATCCAAGACAATCGTGTGGCTAGTCCACATGGTGATTGCAACCACCAGAGCACGGAGGGAGGGTGGGAGGGGGGAGGCCATTGATGAAGCAAACATATCTCTTGACAGACTGAAGGGATGCGTTTGATCCTGGCCTAGCAGACGTTAAACTTAGCGCCATATCACTTTAGAGGTGGGGCACTTCTCCAGGCGGTGGAACAGCGTTCCATACTGGCCACACACGACACAGGATGAGTGTAAAGCATTAGAGCGCTCAGCTGTATGATACACCCGCCTAAGGCAGCGCCACACATGGGAGCGGACTTGAGGCTGCAACAGAGGATGGTGTGCGTATTTCCAGATAGTCTTTTGGGTCTCAGTGGAATAAGGGATGTCCATCATGTCCGGGTAGTCCACCCTGGATAGGACTTGGGGTCGAATGGGGATCACGCCATCATGGATGGGTAGCCCCTGTACCTCTTGTGTGAACTGAGGAGAGGGGCGGCCTCTTCGGGTTGTATGTCCACTAATATGAATACTACACTATGCGCTTCGCATGGAGAGTAGGATTCGTTTGTAGTGGGTTTTAGTCCTGTGAGGACCTGTGGCCGATGTGTGTGATGCGAGATATTTCATCAGGGAGTGGGGGTTTGATGGATTGTTGAGGCCCAAGGCTCGGGAGAAGTTGGAGTGGGCCGCGCGGGACCAGTGTTGGGTTGGGAGTGTAGGAGCGGTGATGGCCGCGATCCAGGTGCCCATGATATTGGCAGCATGGGCTTTGAAGTCAAGGAGGCCCATGTCACATTGATGATGAGGGCCAAACATGACCTCTAGCCATACTGGTGGAGGGCGGCCTGACCAAAGCCATCCTTGCAGCAAAGCATACAGGGATTTGAAGAAGCTTGGGGAGAAGGGGATGGCGTGAGCTCCGAACCAGACTTTGGATATGAGCATAGAGTTGGCAAGAACAACCCTGCCAGTGAGGGTAGTAGGGTGGGCTCTGAGAGAGGCGATTCGCTTCGTCACGTTGTCCAGTATACAGCACTCCATTACTGCTGACGCGTATCCGCCTGCCTCCATCCACACGCCCAGATGGCGTACCAGTCCTATGGTAGGACGTGGCACAAAGGGGAGCACCAGTGGAGCGGTGTGTGTTGAGTTAGTAATGCGTGGACGAGGGCGAGCAGATGGGCTGGGTTGGGAACTACTTGCTGGGGCCCAGCAGTTCTGAAACTGACCAAGGAGGATGATTTCGGTTTTGGAAGCGTTCAGTGCAGCATTACTTACCTGGAAATATTCCTGGATGAGGGCTTCAAGTGCGCGTGCATCTTTGTTATTAGACACCCCCACCACGTAATCATCTGCAAATGCCATCATCTTGACTGGGGTTTGGCCTGGCACATGGACCCCAGTGAGGTGGGCATTCACATTTTGCAGTAGTGGGTCAAGGCTGAAGTTGTATAAGAGTGGGCTGAGGGGGTCCCCTTGTCGCAGGCCCCTTTGAGGGCGGACTACTTCCGTAGGAAGCCTGGGCCACGCACTGCCATTGTCGCAGATTCCGTGAGCAGCATCACCCAGTTTATGAAGCAGGGGGGTAGGCGGAATTGATGGAGGCAGGCCCTTAGGTATTCCCAGTTTACTCTATCATAGGACTTTTGTTGGTCCAAGAATACAAGTGCCCCAGAGGCTGTGGACTGACACACATTAGCCACAGAGTGCACGTTATCCCAAATCGACCTTCTGGGGATGAAACCGAATTGTTCTGGGGAGATGGTGGCAGATGTTACAGTCCCTAAATGGTTAGTAATGATTCTGGTTAAAATTTTGGTGTCTGTGTTTGTTAGAGAAATGGGGCGCCAGTTGGCTAAGTCAAGCCTATCCCCTTTCTTAAAGAGTGTGACAGTAAAGGCCTCATGTCCTCCTGGTAGGAGGTGCGTTTTCTAACAGGTTTTGGTTGAGTGAGGCTAGTAGCAATGGGGATATATATTTAAAATATTTTTTGTAGAACTCATATGGAATGCCATCTGGGCCTGGGCATTTTTGGTTTGGCAAACCGCGAATGGCTGTCCATAATTCGTTTGGAGTAATTAAATTCATTATTTATGGGTATCAGAAAATGGTACAGATATGAGCTTGGTCAAGAAATTCTGCCATTTCAGCCAGCTGAATTGGTTCGGCTCAGTATAACTTGGAGTAATATCTTTACGTTCTAATTGCCACTTTGGCCAGTGTGTCTGCAATGGAATTATCTGATCTTCGCACCTGTGTGCAGGCCACGCTCTGGCATGGTGTGAAAATTTTTTAAAGAAGTATGCGGTGCACTTGTCGCCTTTAGTGATGTGTGTGGCCCTGTATTGGACACAAACCCGATGTTTGTGTTGCTTTTAGAGTGTGTTGAGGTGGGCGGCTGCCTCCGCCAACTTCTGGCCCCATGCAGGGCTATATCCTGTGGCTGGAATGTTAGACTCCAACTGGGCCAATTCCGCCAGTGCGCGCGAGATAACCGCTGATGTGGCTCATGAGCGTCTGGAGGAGAGATGGCGATAGTGGTGGATGGTGTCTTCTTTGAAAGTTGCCCATGTGGAAATGGGGTCCATGCAAAATGGTGCAACAAACGATTTCGCCAAAGTTGCCTCTTCCACCCACGTGTAAAATCCTGGTGACGTGAGCTCAGGGGGGCTGATTTTGCACAAATGTGGGGCCTTTGCAACTGTGACGGGTAAGTGGTATGTTATTGAGACCAGTTGGTGGTCGGAGAATTCCATTTTTGTTGTTTTGAAGTGGGAGATGTGGGGTTGGAATTTCGCCAGCATTAGAATAAGGTTGATGCGGGTCATGGACCTTACTTGGCCATTGTGGACGTGGGGACGCATCATGTTTTTGAGCAGTGGGGCATGTCATGGCAGCGCATCCATTAATCCAAGGGTGGCTTTTAGAACGCGTAGTTCTATGTGACCCTGTGGGGCATGGGGTGAGGGTGGCCACCGGTCCGTTGGTGAGGTTAGCCAACAGTTCATGTCACCAACTAGGAAAGAATCGGGGGGTAGCAGGAGGGATTTGACCAATGAGAAAACTTCCTGATGCTCATGTGCACTGTTTGGGGCATAAATGTTGATGATTGTGTGCGCAACGTCAGCCCACGAGAAGGTGACAATGAGCACTTAGCCATTTAGGAATGTTTCTGAGGATATGAATTTGAAGGAATTGTTTTTCTGAATTAGCACCCCACAGTGCTTCGACCAAAAGGATAGGGATGGTAGGAGCATTGTTTTCCAAGCTTCCTTAGAACCTCGTGGACAGTGGGACTCCTGGATGGCCAGGATATCCACGGGTAAATTGTTTTGTAAAAAACTCAGTTTCCTAGCCTGGGATGGGGAGGCCTTGAGTCCGGCGATATTCAGCGTCCCTAGAGTGAAGGTTTCCCCCATTGCACCTTAGGTGCGAGGGGGTGGGCCCCCAGGCCCACCAGCCTTTTCCAGGTCCCCACGGGCTTTCACAGCAGCGTGGGTGTTAGCAGCAATGCTATCGGGGTTTTTGTTAATTTTTGTGGAAAGAGTCACATTGGCTTTGGCCTTCGCTTTTTGTTTTCCCGACGTCGGACAAATTTTTTGTGGTGCAGATAAGTTTGGTGCACCGTCGAGCGGGGCAAAAAAATTTTTTTTGGTTGGGATAGGTCCCAAGTCAGTTTTAACTGGAGCTTGGGTGCAGCGATTGGGTGAGATCAAATTTTCCCATCAGATCCTCAGATTGAGTGGCCCACTCAGCATGGGCCTCCCAATCTGATTGGGTAATGGATTCCCGAGTTGCTTCCACCATGAAGGTCTCCATGTCCTCCTGGCGTTGTGAGTATGGGATGGTGGTGGTGGCCTTGGCCGCTTCCTTGGCTGCGGCCCTATGGGCCTGTTTGGCCTTCTTCTGCTCCTGCGGGGAAATGGGCTTTACCAATAGGTAGCAGCCTTGTGCTCCCCATGGGAAAGCCTCCTTGGTGCTTGCGGTTAGTTCGTAGTGCGCCTCTCTACTGGTCATGGCCGCCAAGGGGTGCTTTTGGAATGTGACGCCCTCCTATATGGGGCATGCATGCGCTTTATGGCCGAACGTATCACAGTGGGTGCAAATGGGGGGCGCGCTGTCCACGGTTACCCAGAATGGGTGGGTGGTATGCCCTGCAATATCAATAAAGGTGGAGTGCGGGATCTGGGTTAGGTCCTTCGCAATCTCCTCAGTTGGGGTCAGAACTGCGATGGCTTTGCCGGTGCACAGGTGTGGCATCAGCGTGAAACGTTGCATTTCAAAAGATTGTATTTTGCTGTATATGGAGAGACTATCTTTCAGGTGTTGCTCCAAAATGTCATGTTTTACCGTAGTAGGTAAAAAGTCAAACGTGAGGAAAATTTGGTTTGATTTTGTCCATCTGGTGCATTTGGTTTTGACGACCCATTGCCCTTCGGGGAGGTTGACCACTATGCGCACCGCTGCAGCCTCGTCTGCTGCTATTTTGCTTTCAAAACCTAGGTCCAGCCAACCACGTGACATGGTTTGAGGTGCAACGTACACCGCGGTCAGGAAAATTTCGTGTACATCTTCACAAAATTTTTCCCATAAGGCCGTTTTTTGGATGTCCAGATACACACGGAATCCAAATTCCACCAACGAAAGTGGCTGGGAGTGTGGCGTATTGATGTACTGGTTGCATCGTGCTTGCCATGCGAGTATCTCTGGGGAAATTGTGACCGCTAGTTTTTTTAGATTTTTTCTATTCCGCCGGATTCTCTGGGGCGTTTTCAAACATTAGAGGCCGCGGGCCTTCCACCTGCTCCTCTTGCCTTGCTTGCCCAACTGCTCCCAGACATGGGCGCAGACTAATCTCCTCTATGAGATTATCAAACTAGATTTAGTCTTGAATTGAATAGGTTGCAAAAGTGTTTGCAATGAGAAAGAAAAGTGCTTTTACCTCATCTGTCTTGTGTGGCAGGAGGAAAGGTGTCATGCACCCGACTTAATATTGTGTTGAAATCCCCCATCAGCACTGTATTGCCTGGGAGTTGTAGTAGAGCAAGTTCTTCCAAAAGACAGTCCTGCTCTTGACCTGCATTTGGCAGGTATATGCTTGCAACAAAGAAGGAGAACTCAGGGGTTGATAATCTAGCCAATATAAGGCAATAATCAAGATGTTTCGAAAATTGGTGGGTTTTCACCCGGGGGTTGAGGATAATAAGGACTACATAGTGTGTCCAACAGGATTTACCTCCAAATTGGTCATTCCATGCTACAAAATCAGAGGGGGGACATGGGGCTCCTGGATGGCTGCAATATCCACACGAGTTGACCTGAAGTTGTGAAGGAGGTGGGCTCTCCGCTTGTAATCCTGCAGCCCATTAATGTTAATAGACTTCAGGGTTAGGGTGCCCCTTTGGGGCCTCATAGCTGTCCCCCTCCATATCCTGGGGGATTGCCGGAGCTTCCGCCTGCATCCATAAGGCTGCTCATTTTTAGTCCATGAGCTTGATTCTTTGCAGCAATCTGTGCTGATCAACGAGGAGGAGGATTATTCTTAGTTGATGGGGCTGAGGAGCCTGTAAGACAGCCCAAGATACTTCCCCCACTGCTTTTCACAGGATTATCTTTAGGGTGCTCCATAGACTCCTCTATTTGTGCATCATCTGATGTATTAGAGTCCAGAGTCACCTCCTTCAGTACTGAGAATGGCATCTGAGTTGCAATACCCGTAGATGTTGGGGGCGGCAATGACTTGGTGCCTCCACCCTGACTTGGGGTACTCCATACCTGTTCCACCCATGGGGTATTCTGTATTAATGAATTAGTTTTAGATGCCTCCCCTGGGCTGGCTTCCTCTGTGTTAGCTTTATGAGAAGCAGATTTGCGCTTATTTTGGGCTGGTGAAGGGTCTGGAAATTTAGAAGGGATTCCTATAGGGAGAGGGTTTTCTGCACTAAGGAAATAAAGTTGTGCTACTGGCTGTGCCTTCTCAACTGCTACACGAAGGGCAGAGGGGGTGAGATCCTGATTGGGCACCCGTGGGTTGGTTGTGGGATTGCCGCTGCTGCTGTATGGGAGTGTTTCTTACCTGTCACAGGGACTTGGCTAATAGATGAGAGAGCATGTTTATGAGCTGTAAAACTATTATATAGGTGGCCCAAAGCATTACACCATGAGCAATGTGGTCGTTCCTGGTCTGGATCAACAAAGATGATTTCTGTTCAGGATCCAATGACTGCAACACGTGGGACAACCTCCACGTTGTGGGCCACCATTGGGTTGGGGATAAATTAGGCCCTAGCAATATGAGCCCTCTGGGTTGGGGCCTAATAGGCTGGTGCGCACAGGTCTACTGATAGAACTGACCCAAATTCCATCAATCCTCGGTGAAGTGCAAGCTTATGGGATTCTGGGTCCACTGTAGTTGGAAGATTTGAGAAAGTTACCCAGTAAAATTCTCAAAGTTAGATCTAGTTCTCAGCACACGATGAGAGCCATGCAAATCTCAATTGTAACTGAAGCTGCACTATCTGCATCTGCTACAGTTGTAAACTCTACATCAATATAGTGGCTTTCCACCACTTCATGAATAGTGGTGTTTACTGGAAAAGCTCTTGCTATGGCTTCAAAATAACTAAAATAATCCTTTTCATAAAACTCAACAGGATTATGCTCATATTAGACTCTAACTTTATGAGCAAAAGTGGACCTAGGGAGTGCACTTTGTGAGCTAGTTTCTGCCCATCTTTTCCTCACTTAAGCCATAAAAGCAGCTTCACGAGGGTCAATGATGGGTGGTTCAGGCACTAGTTTTTTCTGCCATGCGCCTGAGGCATCCTTTACTCGCTTATTTTTGTTTACATTTAAATTTAAATTTAAAAGTAATATAGTGGATTCCCCATGGGGGGAATACCAGATGGAGGTGTTGGAATTCCTCTGGATTTACGCGCTGGCCCCTGCTGGGCCTTCCCAGTAGTTACCTGATTTTTTGCAGGTTGGGTAAGCTTACCTGGTTTGGTTTTATTACCTGCCAATTGATTGGGTAATTTTGGCTCATCATCAAACAAATATATTACTCCCGCCTTCATCTGACCATCAGCAGATACTGGTAGGGATTTTTCAGCTGGTTGATTGACTATTTGGCTAGTCCCATTTGAATTTTGTTGTTGATTTTGATTTTGATGAACATTACAGCTAACTGATTCACAATCAAGGTTGATTCAGTTGATGCGCGTTGGTTACCTTTTCAAACCACTAAAATGACGACTAACTGATTCATCAAGTACTGTAGATTCAGTTTGTCCGCTTTGGGTAATGTTGGAAGTGAAAAAATGATGACCAACTGATTCAATACTTTTTGACAATTCAGTTTAAACGCCCAGGCTGATTTCCGAAGTGGAGGCAGTTGGCAAAGCCATACAAACCACATGTGAGGTATTGGGAGCTGCAATACTTCCTACTACCATGGGTAAAACCTTAGATGTGCCTCCAGGGTGGGGCACACAAAATTGGGTGACCCTCAGTCAACACAAAGTTGACTGGGGTAGGCTGTACAGTGGTGGTATCATTTGTGATCCCACCATGGTTTAATAAAACCTGTCTGCTTCTGCTTTTGCAGCTCAGTTTGGGAGTGGGTTATACGGGTTGACGCACAAGTTGGCAACTGAGGGATCTGTGATTTGGGGTGAGTTTGAGTGAATTTTGAAGTATCAGAGGTGCATTCAGTGAACTTTACCACCATTATTCTTTAGATTCATTAAGCTAAATTTCTGGGTGATTATAATATTCAAATTTCAAATTTAGCGGTGAAAGAAGATTCCAATATGGTATTATACTACCATAACTGCATATTTTTTTAGTAGCAGTAAGCTTGGATCCATTTGGAAGGGTCCTTTTACCATCACCTAAAATGAGGCAATGAGTATTTCATAAAATCCTCAGCTACCGCAATTACTATAATTTGGGTACTGGTCAATTCCTACGGCCCTATTCTCCCACCAACATCCTTGAGGGGAGTGATGTCAGACATTCGCCATCCCAGCTGCAAATGAAGAAGGTTTTGGGTCAAAAGCAGCCAGAAAGGGGAAGTGCCAGCCGTTTGCATGTTTCCTATAATAAAATTAATTGTTTAGATGATACTACTAATGATATTTGCTAAAGGACCCTGGCCAATTCATGGTCAAACCCCATGAATTGGGGAATTACTTTTACAAATAGCAAATGGGAAAATATTTTGAAAGCATGTAGTCCGATTCCTCCAACCATGGGGCATATTCTGGGGCATCCATCAAATGTTTCTTCCCCTGCCACCTCTAGTTGGTTACAACACTTATGCAGGGACCACCCCCTTATATACCATGGCATAGGTCCCCCAAGATGAAAGTATTTTATTAAGCAGTGATTGATCAAAATACTTAAAAACATTACTGCATGGGTACATTCTGCCTAAAACACCATTTCATCTGTCATCCACCCAAAATTTACTCAAAGTTCTGAGATCTGATATGATAGTGTACCACATTTAATAATTCAGAATGCACCTAAGCTATTCTGAATGCTACACTGAAACCCTTCCATTCTCAATACTTACAATATTTAAATACTGAAAATTAGTATTGAGGTAGTCACTTTTTTCTAGCTAACCCACGCTCCCAAGTAGAAAACTTAAAAAAGCTCAACTCCTACTTCTGTTAAAAGAGTAATTTTTTAGGTTTTGAGTATTTTTGTGGATATCCAGATGAGTTCAGCAATTTAAAGCCAAAGCCCTTTCTGGATCCCACAATAATCATCCCCTACCTAAAAGGATATGTTAGCTCAACTAATTATCATTCATTCATTTTTATTAATAGCTAATTTGTTTTTGTTATTATTTGTTTGACTTTAAAATACCTGTTTAAGTCGTTTACCCTAATTTATAAAATAGATGTGCCAAGTTAGGTTGAATTTGGTTCAGTAGTTTAATAGATAATGTCACATATAAAGGTAATGTTGTTTAGTTATAGAGATATCTTGAATAGCAGTTTGGTGGTTTTTGATTGATCTGATAGGTCTATTTTAGTTTTCTGAGTGGTTAGTGCTTTTTGCAAATGTATGAAACTAATAGTTCTGTATGTAGTTGGTGGTAAAGTATTTATTTAATATTTAGATTAAAGTTTAACCAAACAATAGTTAAAATTTGGTTAAATTAGTAAAGCTTGACTTTATTTGGCCAAGTTTTTGGTGAAATTTGGTATTTCTTAAATTCAATTGGTTTTATCCAAGTGGATGATGGATTTTGGTTGACCCAAAAGTTTCTTTGGCTTTGTCAAGTAGTTTGATAGTATTAGAATAAACTTTATAATTTATTCAAGTTTGTTTAAGTGATTGGTGGTTTTTGACTGATTTGATAGTTTCAACTGTATTAGGTAAGCAGTTGGTGATTAAACAGTTTGCTATGTTCAAAGGTAATGAGTAAGCGATTTTGTGTTATCTATAATATAGAACTAAAATTAATCAGTTCAAATGGGCTGAAAATTAATAAACCTGAACAACGCCAGGTGACTCTGTCAGACATTTGCTCTCTCAGCTGCAGAGGAAGAATTTTCTAGGTCATATTCAGTTGAAATGGGAAAATATTGGTCATTTACCAGTTTATAATGAATCAGAAAGCCAATTTAATATTAACAATGATAGAATCAACCAAAAGACCCTGGTCAATTCTCAGTTGAACTCCATTAATTGGGGTAACACCATTTCAAAACCCGCATGGGCGCTTAACATAGAATTGAGTGGTCAGACTACTCTGACCCTACAATGGACTTTGGTCAACCAGCGGAAGGTAAACCCCAGCCATCACCAAGTCCTTCACAGCACCTACACGGAGATTCCTTTTTATAGGCATGGCTGAGGTCCCCCAAGGTGAAAGTATAATATTTAATGGTGATTGGTTGAAGTACAATAAAACCTTACCATATGGGTACATTCTGCCCTAAAACCCCAAGTATTGCTATCCCAAAAAGTAACTCTTATTTCCCATGATCTGATTAGAAGTTTATCATATTTCTTAATTTGTAATATGTCAATGCTATTCCAAAACTATCCTCAAATTCCCTCAACCCTCAAAATCAGTTTAAATATGGATTGGGCAGATATTGAGGGGATCACTTCTCATTTTACCCCCGCGCTTATAATAAAAAAATCATATAAATCCAATTTTTATAGTGCTTTATTTTATATTTTATATAAATCTTTTTGGACTCCAGCGGCGTAAAAGCACCTTAAATCCAAACTCATCTAGTTTCCCAGAAAATGTTGCTCACTACATGGGATCCCTGTAAACCAAAAATAGTTGCCCTTAAAAACCAACTAGCAAGCGCTTTGTCCTGCCTTAAGGAGTTTGAAAATCACCCTGTCAAACTTCCCCTTAAGGACAAGTATATCCCTGGTGAAGGGATAATTGTTACCTTTTTCTACATCTACAAAGCTGCAATGGACGGTGAAACTGATAAGCAAAAAGTTCAAAGCATCCTTCCTTGTCTAAGCCGCTTAGCAAAGAATATGAAAGTACCTAACATGAACCCTGTGTACACCTGGTCAGAGGTGAAGGAGGCTCTTTTAGCTAAATTTGGATGAAAGCAGAGCCTACATCGGGAAAAACAGACCATTATGCTTCTTAGCATATATGAGGGTGAATCACATATTGCCTTTGCTGAACGATTTTACCTTGCTGCACAAAGGTCATCAACCTCAAACATGCTTACCCTTGATAAAGCTATTGCCACCCTGCTAACTGGTTGTTGCGATTTTTGCCCATATTCCAAGCCTGCTAGATCACCAAGAATCAATAGGGGATGATTCCCTAATGCGAGGTAAATTGGAAATTAGTGGACCCTAATTTTGGAGTAACTATGTTCAGGGGATTTTTAGGATATTCGCCTGGTGTATCCAGTGGGCAACAGTCAGGATGAATACTTAATATCTTTTTGGAAGATTTTCTGACGAAATAGAGGCATCTGATAGTAATTAACTATCAGGTGTAACAGTTGGGATTGGTCAGGCTTCATCACCAACTGATTGGGAATGAGTATTAAGTTGTGAGGCAAGTGATGCCACCTGCAACTAGCAGATTGATCAGTTAGTTTGTGACCTGCCTCAATGGGTAAAAAGTCCCATTATCTAACCAGGTCGCTAGCCAAATATTATTGGTTTGCTTGGATTGAGAGGAAAACGTTAGGGACACATTTTCCAACTCTTATTTTGTTTATGTCTCAAGGATGTCCAATGATGGAATCCTAGCCAGGATGGGGAAGACCATCGCTTATGAGATGAGAATAGGTGGTTCAATGGCAAAAGATGCCATTTCATTGACGAGGTGTCAACCAAGGGTTAGACAACCAAATCCACACTATAATTTACCTATAATTCACTCATAATAAAAAAACAGATAGTTAGCTAGTTAGATAATACTACAGATATACAGTTCTATAGTTTTTCATCTGGTATATAGTTTAAGTTTTAAACTATTATCAGCTTTCAATTGTTCTATTCTTCTCAAGCATATTATTGCTATGTGCGATAATTGGGAGACTCTTTTGGGAGAAGAGTAAAGGACTAAGCAGGGATCTAGAGAAGAAGGAGAAACAATTGGGGATTGCTGCAGACTGTGTGTTTTACCAAAGAGATTGTCCTCAGGGAATCTCAAAAATTGAGTTATACAGAACGAGGTAACGAATCCCTAGATCAAGCCATCTCAAGTATTTCAAGCGGGAATACTGGCTGAGCGTTAGGCCGAGATATAAAAATTTCACTCAACTACAGACAATAATCGTCATAGCATTATTAACTGACTATCAAATACTATACAACGTAGACAAAGTGTACAAGATCTGAACCTGTGCAGTAATAAGTTAATTGCAGTTGTTTGCTGATAATAACCAAAGACAATAAATTTTTACAAATTAGTGCTCACTACAGGGGTGTAGTTGAGTAGAAGAACTTAGAACATGATGTCCTATGAAGATGTTTCTAAATCTGAACATAAAGTGGATCACGTTCATTGGCGTTCACCCATCTCAGAAGTGGAGCTCCAAGTGAAGAAAATGAAGATATTAATTACTAGGGAAATGGACTTGCAGCCTAGATATGGAACTATATAGTGATGCCAGGAAACCTGTTCCACCGGACAATTACTTGAGATGAAGAGTATCATCAGGGCAACTTGGGTTGAATTTGGTCCGCTTGAATAGTTCTAAGGAACAGCAGGATCAACTCAGGTTGAAATTTGGTCTACTTTAAATAGTCCTGAGGAGAGAGTGTTTAGATGAGGCACTGGATGAAATAGGAAGCAATCAATCATGAGAATTGGATTACTATACCAATGAAGATATGAAGGCAAAACAGGAAACATTTGATACAAGATAGCGTAGAAAAATCATTTGACTCAATAACAATCAACCAAAGATCGGAAGTTTCTGAATAAAAGCTCATAAATTCAGGAGAAATTGTATGAAGCTAACGAGGCCAGAAAGACCTTTGTAATTAAGGATGGCAATAAATTTCAAAAATCGTTTTCAGGAGAAAAACGATTTATACAATCAGATGTAACTGTTAGCTAATGAGATACTTGGATCCAAGAATCAGTTGCCAAAATATAAGATAGAATTAGGACCTGTTGGATAAAAACAGTCAGGACTTAAGGCCTAACATATTCTAGAGTAGTTTTAAAGTAAGCAAGTGTAGCCTATACAAGAAGAACAGCGCTGCTGGTCGTATAGTGAAGAAAGTCAATACTAATTAGAAGTATTGAGCCTAAGAGAAATTTATTTGCAATGTTCCCAGAGGACCTCTGAACCATTAAATAGTTGTCCTGAGATTTTTGGTTAAGTCCTAAAAAAGGACAACTGAACCAAATAAATGGTTTAGTATTAAGAGGTTAAGATTTTGGACCATGCTAACTGGTAGGTCAGAGTATAACTAGGATCCAATTTTGATGAAGGGGAAAAAAAGGCCTCTGAACCTTTTTGTAGGTTGCAAGTCCCATTGCAAAAGAAAAATACAAAAAAATATATAAGATGTATAAAATATAAAATATCTCTTTTTATTGTATATGAGTTCTGGACCTAAGTAATGAAAAATCCAAACAGCTGAACTGAGGAAACTCCATCCTTGATGAGATGGAATTATAAGCTGGGGTAACTAAGTGTATCAACCTATTGGTTGATCAAGAGCAACTCGCTGATCTGATGGAAGGCAGTAAGAGTAGGTGCTCAAATTTTTCAAAAAGTATTGGGGAGTATTTGCCAAAAAACGACCACAGTTTGGGATGCACAAGAGATGAAAATGAAAAAGGTTGATACTGGGGAAAATCTGCCAATCAGGACGAGATGATATTGCTGGAATGAGTTGCTGAGAGTATCAATCTATTAGAAGATTTATTCATGACTTCGCCCAAATAGCTTAGCCCTTATTCCATATTTTGAAGGATCAGAAAAAAGAATTCGTATGGAATGAAGAAGTTCAGGAATCCTTTGATGAGCTATGCCAGTATCTAAAAGGATTCTCTGATTTTGAAATATCCAAATTTCAATTGAGAGTTTATTAAACAAACTGATGCTTTGTTGATGGCAATCGGTGCCATAATAAGCCAAGTAGATGAACTTGGGGATGAACATCTGGTGGCATATGTGAGACGGACACTCTCAGCTGGTGAGAGGAACTACATCATAACTATGCATGAATGCCTTATGGTCATTTACGCCTGTAAGCTGTTTTGGGTATATATCCACAGAACGCACTTTAAAGTAGTGATGGACCACTCTTTGTTGCGTTGGCTCCATAATTTGAGAGAACCAGAAGGACAACTGGCCCAATGGCACTTAAGCTACATGCTTACAATTATGAGACTGTCCGCTGAGTGGGGGCTTCTCACCAGAATGCAGATGGCTAATTGTGGTTACCAATGGTCCAGAAGGTATACCCACAGGCAGATGAGTTATTCCGGAGAATGGTCAATGGAGAAATCAGGAATGAGACCCAAGAAATCTAAGATGTTCTTCATAAAGCGATGGAAAACACTGAGACCATGGATGGACAAGTGAATAACATGATCAATGGAAAGTGGTTGTTATTCCCAAAGCCTTCCGGAAAGAGCAGTTATTATTCAAGCTGCTCATAAGGTTGTCAGGCATGGAAGCCTGAGAAAAACAACTGATCATATTTGCCAGTACTAATGGGAGTCAGTCAACTATGATGTCACCGACTATCTAGCTTATTGTGTGGAGTGCCAGCTGCACAAGCCATACAAGAATACAACTGGATACTGACTAGTCCGCCCTGGAAATACCTGGCATATGGTGTCCATTGACATAATGAGACTTTTGATAATGAGCACAGGGGGGAGTCAAATAAATAATAGCCGCCATCAACCATATGACAAGTTGGGTCTTGATGAAGGCCCAGGTGAAAGTAGATGCTACCAGCACTGTGAAGTTCATCCTGTATCAAGTAGTATATCAACATGGATGTCCTCAGGTCCTGCTTAGCAATAATAGGACAAACTTCACATCTCATGTGATCCCATGATTGAATGAGATAATGGGGATCAGAGGAGTCGTGTCAGTACCATACTGGCTGGAGTGAATGGACTGTTAGAACGATTGAATGGAATGCTGGCCACGACGCTGAAGAAGCTGGTTTCAGGAAGAACTTCTGCATGGGTATCATACCTGAGTTTGGTGACATTCAGCTAAAATATCAGTCATCATACAGCTATGGGAAAAATGCCGTTTGAGTTGTTATATAGTAGGAAGGCCGCGTTGCCGCTGATTTTTATATATAGCGGTAGAACCAACTTGGGGATTAGTGCTGAGCAGTACTTGAACTGACTGATGAATATCCTAATTGATATGCAATCACAAGCATTTGATACTACATTGAAGAAAAGGATATGAGTGAAATCAACAGACAATAAGAATAGAATGGCCTTAGCAGAATACCAAATAGGTAAAAGAGTTACCAATTGCAATGGCATAATTTCAGAAGAATAAACAAACTGGATGCTTTGTGGTCAGGTCCGTTTGAAATTATCACCAGGACGGTGACTGATGCATACTCCATCAAGAATCACTTGGATGGAAGAGTTGTATATCGAGTCTATGCTAAGTACCTGAAGTGATGGATCGAGGAAAAAACAAAAGAGTTCCTGAAGGATGATGAACCATTAACTTAATCATGTCCTGATGATTAGGCAAGTCTGAAAAAAGGACCTCAGAACCAATCTAGATGGTTAAGTCTGAAAAAGGACCTCAGAACCATAGAAAACTGACATGTTTTAGTACCCAGGACCCAGTTTGAAGAAAAAAAATAAAAAGATGGACTGCTGAACTGAAATAAGGTCAAGTCCCATGGTGAAAAGAAGAATAAAAAAATTGATAAAAGATAATGAAAAAAAGAATATAAGCTGCATATAAAAAGCATATATAGTTTTTCTATTTTATATTTTTATTAATTATCCTCAATATTGAGATGATTCCGGCTATGTCACCTCTTGGAGGAGAGAGAATGAATCGCAGTAGGAATGAATAGACCATCAAAATCAATGTGAGATCAGACGCTAGCAAGGGCTAGACTACACAATGCCAAGTTCTTTGAGCGGACGCAGATCCCTGTGAGAAAGCGACTAGGGGAAGGGAATTTGAAATGTTAGAAGAAGCCAATTGCAAAACCCCGGAGTGGTGAGGAAAGTAACAGTATAGAAAGAGGCATTAAATGAATAACACTGAGTAATCCCAATATGGTACCAGAGCCAGAAGATTGGTCTTAAGTTCCTGACGACGGGCTTCATCAAGAACACTTGACATAAGGGCTGGCAGAAAACAAGGGATGCTTGATGGGGGTGCCAAATCATGCCTCCTATTAAAGCCATCAGCAGAAGATACCAATGAGAAGAGTTGGAGACGAGATAATTGTGCAGGGAGTGAATGGCATCCTGCAAGTGATAACTACAGGCTTCTCAGAAGCTTAAGCTGAAGGAATGGTGAAGCCTGTGAGAGGCTGGAAGCTTCACGGACCAACTTCAAAAAACTTGGCTAGTAAAGTGAAGAGCATAAGCAGTGGTACCACAATATAAGATGTTCTCAAGATTGGAGAGATTCAGTGCTAGGGACAAAGCCTCTGGTGACTTGGGCCCATAGAACAGCGTAGGGGAGCTCAAAATGAATATTGTTACCAATGGTGAGCTTGGTAGCCAAGATAGCGGGTTTCTAATATTTTCTGATTCAGAAGAGGAACTTAGGAAGCAGGTATGACCCAGAAAAACTGAGCGATCAAGAGCAAAAGTCGTAATTTCAGGAGCATCCAGGATGATGCTCAGTGCATCTGCAAATGGAGCCAAATCTAGGAGAGTTTGAAATCCAACTCTGGAATCAACGACAGAGGAAAATAGGCCAAGAGTTGTTCAAAACAATTGGAAACCTGGTTTTGGAGAAATTGGATACCGTTTCTGGTAATTCAATGGAAGGACTAGCCCCTGGCACCAGACTTAGCATATGAGCCATGTAAGGGCCATAGAAAAGGTTCCGTTGCGCATACTGACTCATCTACTGGAAGAGTCTAATATCTTGATCAGACAAACTCTTTATAAGCTGCAGATACCATGACTCAGAATTTGAAATATGAGCTGGCTAAGAGGGGGATGTCAGACTTATATGGAAGTCGACATTATGCACTCTACAATCCATTAAGCTCAAAATTTGGAGAAATTAATCTCAAAATTAATGGAATAAGCTCTCCAAGAGAATAATTAAGACTGACTTTAGCTAAGAGGTTATGAGAGAAATAACAAGGACAAACATATTTAAGTATTCTTAATTGAGCTGCAAGACAAACATTGACAGCAAGAGTTTCCTGTCTAGGATGAGGAAAAAATTAGGTAATTGAGGGTGCCAGCCCAAGAATCCTGAATATGATAGTGGGTCATATGCCTGACAGGGGAAAAACTGGATCCCAAGACTAATATCGTCATGGTAAATTGATCAGCCCGGCACAACAGAAGGTCATGGGGAACGCGCTCTGCTTAGGTAGTAGCGAGGAGTAAGAGAAGGATGCTGTATACCAAAGGTTATCACAAGCAGCGCTGAGTATTGACAAGTGTACTCCGCTTGAACCAATAAAGTATTTGACCAGATGTCTGAAGCGGTTTTCTCATGCCCCAGTCCTTTTCTTAATGGAAATCTAGGCAAGAGGTGGGATGTGTTGGGATTTTTACCCATATTTTCAGTCAGAAAGATTACAAGAATTGCTAGGGGATAATTCCCTGATGTGAGGTAGATTGGAAATTGTTGAACCCCAATTTTGGACTAATTTATGTTCAGGGGATTTTCAGGATACTTTCCTGGTTGTATCTGTCAGGGATCAATCTGGACAAATACTTAAGTTCAAATTAGTAAGAGTTGCTGACAAGTTAGGGGCATCTGATAGTGATTAACTATCAGGTGTATCAATTGGGATTAGTCTAGTTTTATCACCAACTGATTGGGAATGAGTAATAAATTGCGAGGTGAGTGATACTGCCTGCAACTAGCAAATTAATTGTTGGTTTGTGACCTGCCTTAATGGGTAAAAGGTCCCATTAACTAAGCAGGTCGCTAGCCAAATATAGTTGGCTCACTTGGATCAAGAAGAAAACTTTAGGGACACGTTTTCCAACTCTTTCCGTTTAGTCTCAAGGATGTCCAATGATGGAATCCTAGCCAGGAAGAGGAAGACCATCGCTGCTGAGAAGAGGATGGGTGATTCAATGGCAATGGCTGCCGTTTCATTGAAGAGGTGTCAACCGAGGGTTAAATGACTGAATCCCCTATATAAATTCCCTATAATTCACTCATAATAAAAAAACAGATAGTTAGCTAGCTAGATAATACTACAGATATACAGTTCTACAGTTTTCATCTGGTATATAGTTTAAGTAGTAATCTATTATCAGTTTTCAATTGTTCTATTCTTCTCAAAATTATTATTGCTTTGTAATAATTTGGAGACTCTTTTGAGAAAAAGTAAAGATCTGAGCGGAGATCAAGAGAAGAAGGAGAAACAAGCGGAGATTGCTGCCAACTGTGTGTTGGACAGAAGAGACTGTCACTAGGGAATCTCAGAGAAGATCAGGTTGGACAGAACAAGGAAACGAATCCCTAGATCAAGACATCTCAAGTATATCAAGTTGGATTAAAGGCCAAGAGTTGGGCTGAGATATAAGAGTTCCACACAAATATGGATAATAGTCATCATACTATTATCAACTGATAATATCTTATATTATACATCATGGAAAATATGCACAAGAACCAACCTGTGAGTAGAAAGTTTATTGGTTTTGTTTGCCAATCTTAACCAAAGAAAATAAAAAGTTACTCTGGTTTAGCGTCTCAGCCTTTTCTAGCCAGGAATATCATCTCAGTGAAACGCTACTTAAATAATCTGAGACATAAAAGAGGCTTTGTAGATGCGGCCTAATTTCATTATGTGCCACGACAAATGAAGCTGAGGTGATTTTTCAGCTCTCACTGTTGAGGAGCTACCGCCTGTTAAACAGTTGAGGGTGAGCCCACCTATGTCTAATCTCCCTGCAAAGCCTGCTTCCACAGTGCGTCTTAAAAAGGTTATTACTCCTTCTTCTGTTTCTGAGCCCTGTAAGGTAGCTAAGTCCCTACTATCGCACAAGCACAATCTACCTCTGTGCCTTCCCTTCCAGCCAAGCTGGTAAATGCGGCCCCTAAGATTACTCAATCCTCTGTGGCCGCCTCCCCTAACTCCATAGTGGCTTTACCAATGCTTGAGAATACCCTTTCGGAGTAATCTGAGGGGGATTATGATAAGGTTGGTTATTACATATTAGCAGCCCACACAGAAGTAGAAGTGCCTGACCATTTAAACGCTGGAGGAGTAGATGAGCCATCATTCCTGAGAAAACGTACCTCAGACAAATACTATGGTTTCCAAGAGTTATGACACTGCCAGCGATGGTGACCAATTCTTAGCTGGCTTGGTACGCCCTCTTCAGTTGGTGCATCCCATAAAATCCATTTTGGATAATTACCCTGAGACTTCCAAAATCTAACCTCCACCTTCCGGCTCAAGGAGGTTTTAGTTTATCACCTAACTTTGGAGGAACACTCACTATGGTTGAAGTGGTCATTCAAAAGGTCCTAATACTGGCCATCCTGGACACTGGCTCCATAGTCAGCGTGATCTCAACTAAGCTTATCAATCAGGTTAAGCTAGAGCCTGACATGGAGTAAACGCAAGAATTTGGTACCGCTGGCCTTAACAATACCTGTGCTATTAGGGCATATTCTTCCCTTCCCATTCGAGTTGGGAAGCTTATTTATCAGCCCTTGATGTGGCTTTAGATAACAACGCGTATGATATGCTCATAATCACTCAATTTATGATTAAGTATGAGGGAATAATCAACTTGAAGCAAGGCTACCTCTCGTTACAAAACTTTGAATTTCCTTTAGTCTTATCTTATAAAGAATCTAGTAAGCACAAATACTCTTGCCTGTTGAATACTCCCTCACAGCTATATCTTTGTCTTATACCACTTCTGGGCGTAACACAAAGAAATTTCCCGATTCAGTGGTTGCTAGGGAAGGTATACCTTTTCATGCTGCAGACGAGGTCATAATTAAGCCTGGTGAACAATGAGTGGTTGACACGAAAGTCATGCTTCAAATCCCACGCCACTGTTTGTTGCACCTCATTAGTATTGTGGGCGTTAGTCCATTGGAGCCTCGGGTATTGCCTGGCATTCTTGACCCAGCCTACCAGAGGCCCATTACTTTGCTGTTGGGGAACCTTACCTCAAAAGATATAGTTTAAAAAACTTCAGGAAATTGACAGAGGCTTTTTATTTCCTGTGATAGAAATCAAACAAATTCACTCCATTGGTCATATGATGGATATGGGCCTGCCAATATATAACCTGGTCTGTACCTTACCCAACGTCTATATCTCGGATGAGCTAGCCCCAGATGAACTGTAAAAGTTCACACTCATTTAGATGACTATAGCGATATATTCTCCAAATCAGATAATGACAATGGCCACATGAAGGGCTGGTGCCACTACATCAATGTGGGTGATGCCCATCCTATTAGATCAAAACCTTACCACAAATCAAAGGTGGAAGAACAGCAAGTGAGAACAGTTCTTCAGCAGTTACTGAATTATGGGTTTCTAGTTTCTTCACAAAGCCCTTGGTCTTCTCCCCCCTTGCTAATAAAAAAATGGAGGTCATCGGATAGTCTTGGACTGCCACAAGTTAAATAACCTCATGAGAAAAGGATAACTATCCTCTCCCTCAGTTTAACGACGCCATGGCCCAACTCTCTGGCTCTAATTTCTTTTCTGCCAAGGACTAAAATAGTAGCTATTTGCAAATGGATCTCTCCCCTAAAGACCAGCAGAAATGTGCTCTCAGTTGTAGTGAGGGTCTCTTCCAACCAGCCTGATTACCTTAATGGTTATGCAACGTACATGATACCTTGCAGGGGCCATGGACTATACCATGCAGGACTTGAAGTTAAATTGCGTCATTGTCTACCTCTATGACATCACAGTATTTTCAAAAACTTTTAAAGAGCATCTTGATTACTCAAAGGAGGTGTTTCAATGTCTACAAAAGTCAAATATCAAGCCAAAGCGTTCAAAGTGTACTTTCTTTCAAAAAATTGGATTTTTCTAGGCCATTCCATTTTCTCAAAAGGGAACCGACCAATACAAGATAAAGTTGAAGCGCTCTTAAAAATGACTTTCCCTAAAAATTTTCGGGACATTCAGGTATTACTAGGGATTCGAATATTACCATCATTTTATCCCCAAGTTTGCCCAGCTCAGTAAACCTCTTGTCCACCTATTAACCAAGAACACTCCTTTTCACTGAGATGCAGAACAGAAGGCTGCTTTTGAGACACTGAAGCAACTGCTGCAACAACGCCCTATCGTACAGCATCCAGATTTTAATAAACCCTTCATATTATTCACTGACGCTTTGACTATGCCGTTGGGGCCATCCTAGCTCAATTAGATGAAAACGGTTTAGATCATGTATCCTACTTTAGTAAAATGATTCAAAGGCGGAACGCAACTACATTTTAATGGATAAGGAGTGTCTTGCTGTTTCGTTAGCTGTTAAGCACTACCGCCCTATCCTCTATGGAACTACCTTCACTGTGGTTACTGACTATGCATCTCTAAAATGGTTACAGAATATGAAAGACCATACTGGACGGTTAGCTCGCTGGGCTCTAAAGCTCCAGCCTTATGACATGAAGATTGAACACTAAACTTGGACCAGTCACATGTATGTTAATGGGTTGGTTTGGCTGCCAGTCCTTCACTTGGATAATAGTTAAGCGGAGAAGCTTCATGACCTCTTAATGACCCCCAATTTTTGTGAATATGAGGATGAGCCTGTACAGAAGATGTTAGCCCGGTACTCCTGTAACACTAATTTGAAACGGGAAATTGTATAAGCAGGTGGGGCAACCTGGCTCCCTTACCTTCAGCCCTCAGAACGTGTACCTGCTATCCTAGGAGCTCACTCCACTCTATGTCATGGAGGGCCAAGAAAACTTAAGAATGAAAAAAGGATCGGTTTTGGGATGGAATGATGGAATCTATTGTTGATTTCTTGGAAGCATACCTTACTTGCAAGAAGCAGTCCGAATTTAAAGCTAGCTATCAGTATCAACCAACCACTCCCTCAACAATCTTTCCACACCATTATCCTGGATGTAGTAGGTCCACTCCCTCAGACTACTAGTAGCAACCTATTTATCCTTGTAGCCATAGATTATTTCACTAAGTGGGTGGAATACGTGGCCCTCCCTGCATAAACGGCCAAGGCCACAGCCACCTTTTTACATCAGAATATCTTCTTTTTAACATGGCTGTCCTCAAGTACTACACTGCGATAATGGGAAAACTTTGACTTCCAGAGTAGTTAAAATCCTGGCCACTTCTATGGGAGCCCAACAACTTTTCTCAAATCTTTATAACTCCTCCACCAATGGAACTGTGGAGTGAGCAAATTATACCTTGGTATCCATCCTATGGAAAATGTCCTCTTCAGATTCACTTCACTGGGATCAATTCTTTCCCAGTGCCCTTATGGCCTATTGTTTTAGCTATCACCAGATTTTGAAAAAGTCTCCCTTCCATGTCTTGTATGGGTGGGCTCCAGGAATACCTGCCCTCTTAGTCAAAAAGTATTTTCCTCTAGAGTCGAGGAGCCCTAGAAGGTTATGAGAAGATTGGCTCAACGTATCATTCAACTTCAAGATGAGGCTATGATCAATATAGCAAAAACCGTAACTAGAGAAGGGCAGGCGGCAAATGAGATCTGAACCCCCCTATCTACCTTCCAAGTATATGATATGGTAATATACTACCATAACTGCATAAAACCTAAAAGTAGTAAGCTTGGATCCTTTTGGTAGGGTCCATTCACCATTATCTATATAAGAGGTAATGAGTACTCCATCAATAGTTAGCTACAGGAATCACCATCAACCAAGCACATGACCACTTCCTTCAACTCTATTCTCTCCATAAAATTCTTTAGGGGTTACTTCAGACATTTTCCCTCTCAGCTGCAGAGGAATAAGTTTTTGGGTTATGTCAGCCAAAATGGGGAAATGCTGGCCATTTCCAAGTTTATGATGAATTGGAAAACCAATTTAATAATAACAATAATAGAATCAACCAAAAGACCCTGGTCAATTCTCAGTTGAACTCCATTAATTGGGGTAACACCTTTTCAAAATTCAGCACAGGTGCTTAACATAAAACTAAATGGTCAGATTACTCTGACCCCACAATAAACTTTGGTCAACCACCGGAAGGTAAACCCAAGCCATCACCAAGTACTTCACAGCACCTACACAGAGACCCCTTTTATAGGCATGGCTGAGGTCACCCAAGGTGAAAGTATGATATTTAGAGGTGATTGGTTGAAGTACATTAAAACCTTACCGCGTGGGTACATTCTGCCCCAAAACCCCAAGTATTGCTTTCCCAAAAAGTAACTCTTATTTCCCATGATCTGATAAAAAGTTTATCATAATTCCTAATTGGAATGTGTAGAAGCTATTACAAAACTATCCTCAAATTCCTCAACCCTCAATACCAGTTTAAATACAGATTGGGCAGATACCAAGGGGATCGCATATCAATTTACCCCCACGCTCATAATAAAAAAAATCATAAGTATTCATTTTTTGCAGTGCTTTATTTTATATTCTATAAAAAATCTTTGTAAGCTCCATCGCCGTAAAAGCACCAGTAAGACAAACTCAGCTGGCTTCCCACAAACTTCTCTAGTTAATCAAATAAAATATATTTTCTTAATTCTTTTTACCCTGTTTTTTTATCAGAGTCTTTTCTTGAAGTTTGTTGACAAGGTGTAAGTCACAAATCTCAGCTTCTACCTTTGTCTGCCTTGGTAGATGATCCCAAATATTTAGGGAAAATTAAGCTTAAAATTAAACAGAAAGAGTCAGATTTGTTTAAATAAGCTTAGTGAGCTGCTGAACTATCAAAATTCTATAAGACACTAGCTAAAATTGAGGATCTTTCAGCCAAACATTTTCCCAAACAGATGCTCAAGAATTAAATTATCAGATGAGGAATCCTCAGGTTTTAAAAATAGTATTGACTCAAAAGTGGTGACACTCTCTGTGATGGACCCACACAACCAGTTTCTTGCAGATTAAGTCTGAAGAAGAAAGTTACAACTAGATTGAAAATATTTATAAGGAAATCTTTTTTTGATACTAGACATCAAGACTCTGGTGTGGCTACCTCCTAATCCCTGTATCTTATCACAGTGAGGGGACTCATTTAGATGTAACGAGTTCAACTGATCTGACATCTGAAAGCATAAAGGCCATGAAAGAAACTTTTTATCTAGGATTAGGATTGTTACTTCATAAACTCATACATTTTCAGCCTATCCTATAACCTCAAGTTACAAGCACTCAAGCTGGCGATATACATGAAGTACTGTGATGCAACCATGGTGTCAGAAAATAGACTATGGTCTCTGCTAGTTGGTAGGCTAAACAGTATGAAGACTTGTCAGCCTTTGACGTTTTACCTTAGGCGTCAGGGCCAGAAGCGCCGGCTAAACCCTTGACATGTCACCCATGCCAATAGGGGATCCCCAACCTAATCCCTAACCAACAAAATAAATTATAAACTTATAACAAAAGGTAGATTAATCAAAGAGAGATATTTATTGAGAAGGAGAGCGCCGGGTATTATACTATTTACAAAATGGCCACTGCGCCCACCGCCAACCTATCAGCTCTTCCTCTGGTTCATCCAGCCAACAACTCTTCTTCTTCTACTGCACTATTCCCTTCCTGGGCGTTTACCCTCTCACTTCATCCTTCCTTTTGTCAAAATTAGTTTTGGCTCATCCTCAGCCTTAAGTTGCCGGTGAGCCATATAAATTATTATCTAAATAATCATCAAATTTGGATCAACCTTTGAGTTGATGATAATGCACTGGAAACAACTTTGGTTACTCACTTTGACTCAGAATATCTCAGAATCTCGCTGGCATCTCTTCTCATCTTATCGCAGTAAATTTATTAAGAATCACCTTATTCAGGCGATAATTGATTATAATAAATGAGGCACCAGAAACAACCTCAGCCACCTCTAACTCATAATTGTCAGATCCTATGACATTAAATAAATAGTCAGGCAGCGAATTCATAGATGAATAATTGAAGCAAATATATTGGATTTCTGCGAGAAATCCCACAAGAGTCCACAAATTGCATTTGGCATCAAACACTGATTCTGCTGGCTGATACCAATTGAATCATCCTTAGCTACTAGTTGCTGGTTGTCATGTGTAGATGACATCATAGTGGAGACCAACACCAAAGATAAGGCTAGGCGCCTGGAGGCCCAAAAGTTGAAGCTAAAGGGCATCCTTGACTAGAGGCACACCCTAGACCAACGCTGGGTGCAGGCAAAATATGCCCAGGTTGGTTCTAGTGGGGTGTCAAAAGCCCAGTCCCTTACTAAGGCCCAGGCGTTAGAACAAACGGCCTACATAATGACAAAGATGGTTCAGTTCAGTTTGTTGAGGAACGGGGTTTCAAAACCCATTCCATTTATGAAACAACGCGTTTGGGTCAAATCAAACTTCAATCAATAACTCAAGTAAAGTCAATTTCAGCTTATTTAAAAATTTTTATGAGAGCGTTGCCCTATTGGTGGGTCAGTGCTTGGGTCCACTGCAGCAAACCCCGTTTTCCCCCAATGATGCTTAAATGTGTTTTCCCCGACCAACATTCCTTGTTGGTTGACTTCCCAAATAAAAATACCTTGTTGTTACCGTTTTATTATGTTATTCAAAAATAATCCTTTGTGCAAACCCCTTCAATGAGGTCTCGCGCTCTGTCAAACTTACCATTTTGAACATAATACAATTATCACCTCATGCACTGTTGGTTCATTCAGGTCCCCTCCAACCTGGGTCATTTGCCACTTCTCTTAACGTGCAACGCGTCGTTTTTAGCTGGTTGTTAATAGCATTTCTTTGCTTATATTATTATTTCTCCAGCACCCTCTGCTGGGCAATAATTAATTTTATTCTAATGGATAGTTCCCTGGCGTTAGGCTTGTGCACCGAGCACTGCCATGCTGGGAACTGAGAGTTATAGAAACTCTTCTAACATTAGTCGACCAATCCTTTTTTATGTGAATGAACCTTTTCCATGTGAAACTTTTTTGAAGTGAAAATAGTGTCCATCAGCTGTGGGCTCCAGCTGTTGTTAGCCGCACCACTGTTTCCTCCTTTTCCCAAAGGTTGGAGCAACTTGGAATTAAAATGGTTGCCTCTAACTGGAAAGTATCCACACTTTGTGTTTGTACATGGTGGATTCAGATGCTTTGAGGTCTGATAGTCATGATTCCCTGACTTTCCGCCAAAATGATCGATTTTCATTCTAAGAAATGAGTTTTCCTTTGCCATCATGTTCAGACGATGCTGGCAGAATCGGCGCAGATGGGCCTGGGGGTGTTGGCCTTAGATAACATCAGGCATTCTGTTGAAGGTAAAGGAATAGGGTTGTTCACGTTTAAAAATGTGATTTATAATGAAAACTGATATGTGCCTCTGAACTATTTTGGCCCTCTCATGGCTCTGATTTGGACCCTATTCCTGTGTTTGTAATCACCCCAGAAAATCCCCGTTTGACCTCTTTTCATGATTCGCAGCACTCAGGAGGTTGAAAAAGAGCTGCGCCTACAATATGAAAATGTTTATGCACCCACAAAAGGCATGGAGGGGTATGTGGTCTCAGTAGTAAGAGTGGCCAACTATCCCTCCACCTTCTATGATTCCCAAACCCACCCCTATGGTTTGCTCAAGACAATTGAACTTTTAGGTGAGGTGGGGGCGTTTTCTGCATTGAATAAATCCCACTCTGGATACTTCCTCTTGACTGCTACCCTTTCATATTCTTTGGGGAAGTTCATTACAACCATTTTAGTGGATAAGGTGCCTCTAACAATTTTATGGAGAAGACCTTGCTGACTATCTTGAGTTGAGTTAATCACCCGGTGGTATGGTTAGAGGTGGGGCGTCTCAAGGTATCCCAGCGCTGAACGTCATGGGGTTAGTGGACTATCAGGTGGGCGCCTATCTTATATCCGGCCAGTTTCAAGCTATCAAGCACCTCTTGTTCCCCATTATTTTGGGGGTTGAGTGGTGTAGAAATTTTGACGTCCAGACTAATTTGAAAGAAAACACTCTATTCTTGTCTTTGGTAAATGGTCACCAGTTGATTGTTTCCTTGTCAGAGGATAAAGCTCAGGGCCCATTATCTCACTGGCCCAATGTTTCCACTCCTTATCTTGCTCCTTTGCTGAAGCCCTCCTCCTCCGTGGGATTTTTCTTTACCTTCCTGTATGGAGGGTTTGGAATCTTCCTTTGATGCAGCATCCGCAACCACTCCATGAGCACTCTGAGTTTGATTGTGACTTCAAACCAATGGTGGATCTGGAGCGTATATCTTCCCCCATTTACCCGTTGACTGTCTGGGAGGAAGAGACGTTGGATGTGTGGGTGAAGGAACAGTTGGCCAAGGGTGCGATTTCTCAGCGTGCCCCCCTTATATGCTCCCCTCTACTCTTTGTGTAGAAGTCTAATGGTACTTTACGCCCCTGCATAGTTTATGGTAACCTCAATAACGTTACTGTACCAGACCTCCATCCAATCCCTTTGGATTCACAGATTGCACGCTATGTGGAGAAGGCGAAGATCTTCTCCAAGCTGGATTGCCTCAATTCGTTCAATCATATCCAGATTAAAAGGGGACAAGAGTGGTTGGCCGCATTCTGTACCAGAAAAGGGATCTTCCAGTTTCGGTTTATGCCCTTTGGGCTTAAGAATGCCCATGTTATCTTTCAATGTTGCATCAATGCAGCGTTGGGGACCTGTTAGGGGTATGCGCGGTCGCCTACATGGATAATTTCCTCGTGCTTTCCCCAGATCAGGAGTCCCATGCACTCCACTTTCAGCAAGTGGTGGAGCGGTTAAATGCAATCAGCCTTCCGTTAAAATTTTTAAAGGAAGAGTTCTTCAAGTCCCAGGTCACATTTCTGGGCAACGTCGTGTTTGACCAGGGCATATGATAACTCCAGACAAGTAGAAGGCGACTCATGAGTGGCTTAGCCCATCTCGGTTAATGAATTGAGAAGCTTTTTGGAGACATGCACGTTCCTCAAGGAGTTCACTCCCAATTTGTCTGTGATGGCGGCTCCATTATACAAGGCTAGCGGTGCCAAGGTGCTTCAGTGGTCCCCATTTTGGAGGATGCTTTCCAAGCAGTGAAACGCACCTTGTTGTCCACGACTGGTCTTCACCATGTTGACCCTTCCAAGGAGTTCATTGTGTCCACTGATGCCTCCAACTTCGCCATAGCGGCTGTCTTATTAGAAGAAGGCGAAGATGGGATAGAGCATCTGGTGGGATATTTTTCTAGGATGATGTCTTTGCTAGAGTTGGATTACGCGTTAATGATAAGGAGTTATAGGCAGTGGTAGAGGCGCTGACTTATTGGCGTCACCACTTGCATGGCTCATCCCAACCTTTCTGGGTATGTACAGACCACCGTGCCTTGCTATACTACCGCGCTCCTCATGTCTTAACCCCATGGCAGATCCGTTGGCATGAGACCCTTGCCCAATTTGCATTCACATATGAGTTCACCAAGGGCAAGGATAATGGTTTGACAGATACTTTGAGCCGCAACCCTGCTTTAGCGCCCAATCCCAAGGAGGTAGAAGTTCACAACACACAGGTGGTGATTCCTCCAAGTAAAATTCTGCCTCAACTACCCTCTCCCTCGGCCAAAGGGCCAGCGCTTGCACCTCTGTAAAACGCGGAGGAATATAGTATGTTCAAGAAGGTAGTCCTTTCCCAGCCAATAGCAGCCAAATATTCTACATTAATTGCTAAGTGCGAGTTAAATCAATAGGATCTCTACAGGGGCTACCACGTGAAGGATGAATGGTGTTGTTTCAGGGGCGCCTATGGATTCCTGCTGGCCCACTTCTCCTGGAATTCATCCGGTACCATCATGATGGACTCACCATTGATCATTCTGGGAAAGCAAAGACCTTGGAGTTAATACGCCGCACGTACAATTGGAAGGGCTTTCCTGCTCAGGTGGGGCGGTATTGTAAGGAGTGTTTGATCTGCAACCAAATGAAGCCTAATCGTCAATCTTTAGCCGGGTTGTTGGTACCAGTCCAGAAAGCTGAAGGGCCCTGGACTTCCCTCTCAGTAGATTTCATTGTGGAACTACCTGTCTCTGATGGTTACAATGCCATAATGGTGGTGGTGGACCGTTTTACAAAGTTCTCCCACTTCATTCCTTGCAAAACCACAATAACCACAGCTGAGATGGCCAGGCTCTTTGTCACACAGGTGTTTGTGCTCCCATGGGGTTCCCAAGAAATCATTAGTGGCCGGGGACCCCAGTTCACCTCCATCTTTTGGGAAATTTTGTTAAAGACTCTTCAGATTTTCCCCTGACGTTCAACTGCCTATCATCCTCAATCAGATGGGCATATAGAACGTGTGAACTGATGCTCTGAGAATTTTTCTACGGTGTTACACCACCGCGGATCATTCTGATTGGGTCTCTCACCTTCCAATGGCCCAATTCAGTTACAACAACAAATCACATTCCTCGATTGGTTGTTCCCCTTTTTCGCCAGCCATGGGTTTAACCCCGCCTTTAACATGGAGCCCTGCTGTGGGTCTAAGGTTGAAGCGGTGGTGGACTTTGCCAAGACAATCAAGAAGGTCCACCAGGGGGGTTTCCACAAGTTTGGAGGTGGCGATGCAAGTGTATAAGGAGAACACTGATGGGAAGAGCCGAGTGGGTCCCATGTACTAGGAAGGAGATCTCGTGATGCTTGATGCTCGAAACATCCCTATCAAGCAGCCATGCAAGAAGCTGGGACCAAAGAGGATTAGCCCCTACCGCGTTGTTAGAAAGGTGGGCTATGCCTCATACCAGCTAGACCTCCCCCCTTCCTTCCAGATCTTCTCTGTGTTTCATGAGAGCAAACTGACGTTGCTTGAGGGCCCCCCGCCAGAAACTCCTGAGGCCTATCTCATGGATGAGGCGCCAGAGTAGGAGGTGGAAGAGATAGTTGCCTCCCGCCGTGTCAAAAGAAGACTGTAGTACCTGGTATCCTGGAAGGGCTTTGACGCTGCAGAGAACAGTTGGGTCCCTGCATGCAACTATGTGCATGCCCAAGATCTAATCAAAGCCTTCTGCAATCAATTTCCCCAGGCTGCTGGATCCCAAACTAAACTGACCGTTGCTGCCATGAAATTGGCACCTGCCCACAAGAACTTTTCCCTTGCGCAAGCCCTTGGAGGGCGGGTTGAGCCCTTCAGGAGGAGAAAGAAATGTCATGTGTAGATGACATCATAGTGGGGACCAACACCAAAGATAAGGATGGGCGCCTGGAGGCCCAAAGGGTGAACCTACAGGGCCTCCCTGACTTGAGGCATACCCTAGACCAATGATGGGTATGGGCAAAATATGCCCAGGTTGGTACTAGTGGGGTACTAAAAGACCTTTCCCTTACTAAGGCCCAAGCGTTAGAACAAATGGACTATGTAATGAACGAAGATTGTTTGGTTCAGTTTGTTGAGGAACAGGGTTTCAAAACCCATTCCATTTATGAAACAACGCGCTTGGGTCAAATCAAACTTCAATCAATAACTCAAGTAAAGTCAGTTTCAGCTTATTTAACAAATTTGTATGGGAGCGTTGCCCTATTGGTGGGTCAGTGCTTGGGTCCACTGCAGCAAACCCCGTTTTCCCCCAATGATGCTTAAATGTGTTTTTCCTGACCAACATTCCTTGTTGGTCAACTTCACAAAAAAATACCCCATTTTTACCGTTTTATTATGTTTTTAATGATCCTGTGCGCAGACCCCTTCGAGGAGGTCTTGCTCCATCAAACTTACCATGTTTCAATTTATTCGAGTTATGCTGACCAGGGGACAGACAGTACCAAACACAACACTCAAAATGACAAAACAAAACTACTAACCAGGTGGGAAGCAGAAACTGCTAACCCACCATGGCAGAGGGTGAGGAGGGGTCAGGGGGTTGGTTTTCAGAAAGACCCACCTCAATTAAGGGATGTTGGTTACAGTACCAGATCAGAGCAGAGAGCCAGGGCGTTGGGGCATCCGCATAGTGGGGGTTAAGGTCAGTGTAGAGAGAGTTTTCCTCTTCCGCATCAAGATAATGATGGTAAAGTGTTTCAACAAGATCTGCGAGGAGAACTTCAGCTTCTTTGCGGGCTTGAGGAAGTTGGGTGAAAAAGGGAGATACTGTGGCAGGTGATTTTGGCTGAGGGGTTGAATGAAGCAATTGTTGCAACGTTCATAACAGCAACTTCAGCATCATCGAATAGTTTTTGAGATGTCACTGCAGGGAGATTCAGGGAAGTCGGGGGGGAAGAAGAGGGTGGGCAGGCCATGCTGGAGCTGAGCCACTGACTTGGCCACTGCGGTGCATAGTTTTGGGCAATGAGGAGAGGCCACCGCAGCTAAGGCGAGCTGGTGATCACTTTGGAAGGGGGCTGTATTGGGCAGAGGAGCGAAATGGCGAGGGGTAGGGGTTTCATCAAAGTCAGGAAGGAAAAATTCTGCCCAACCATAATCGCCTTGGCAGAGAGGTTGACCTTTATGCTTACTAATGAGGACATTACCTGATTCGTCAGTTTCAGCCAATAGATCCCATGGATTTTGGTTCACTGGAATAGTGGCGTTTGAATTTGGGTGGGTGGGATTGGGCGAATGGGCAGCTTCTTGGGTGCCAATGGTGGTCCAAGCATTGCTCTGATTGGTGGGGTAGATCTAGGTGGGAGAGTGAGGCTGGAGGTTTTTTGGGGGGATGATTTTACATGTGGGCCCACTGAATGAGATTGGAGGGTGGGAGGGGGCAGCAAAGCGCCCCATACTGAACCTCTAGAGGGAGGCTCAGAAGCTGCAGCAGCGGACTTAGCCTGAGGGCACGCTTTTTTTTCATGGTCGAGGCTAAAGCAGAGGGAACAAATCTGCCTACATTATCAACCTGAGCCCAGAAGAAATGATCAGGCGCTGCAGCCACACTAGCGCGGGGTGGGATTTGGTGGGCTATGGTAGGGTGGTGTGGTATGATGGTTGCTGTTGCCCAAGGAGCAGCAAGGCGCTCTGCACCAGATGGAATGGCAAAGATGAGGTTGGGCTGAGTGCCATAAGCCATGAGCCCTGCGACCAACTGGTCATATAAAACCTGGGGTGGAAGGTGGGATGGGAGGTTTGCAAAGGATAACACCAGCGTGGTGTCTGAAGGGAGGCGAGTACAGGAGTGGGAATGGGGTTTTATAAATTAGAGGAGTTTGTGCTGCCGCTTCAGAATCCTCCTCAGATTGGAATCCAACGTCAAAGTAGCCTTTAAAAGGGCAGAAGTCTATAAAGCCAGCTGGCGCAAAGGCTGCAGTGGCTAGCTCAATAATTGCCTTATTGGCATACGGGAACAAATGCCCATAGTCCACTCTGAGGCAATAGCGAATGGCAGAGCGAGGGAGGGCGAGAGGATGGGGGCGAGAAGGGTGGACGCGCGCCAGGTGGATTGCTAAGTCCCGTGGGGGGACAAAACGATTGGAAGCAGTGGGCAGGCTGTTTGAGCCCGTCCAAACACACTTGCCCGCGGGGCAGAAAATGCTAGGTGGGGGTGCACTGCTGCCCCACACTGGGGTGACAGGCGGCGGAGCCAAGGACATCAAAGAATAGGTTTGGGCAGAGAGCTGTGGATAAATAAAACCTAAATTTAAAATTGCTCAAAAAGTGACTTCGAGCGGTAAAAGAAAGTTTTTATACCTCAAACTTACCATGTTGAGCACAATATAGTTATCACCTCATGCACAGTTGGTTCATCCAAGTCCCCTCCAATCTGGGTCATTTGCCACTTCTCTTAACGTGCACCACGTCATTTTTAGCTGGTTGTTAATAGCATTTCTCTGCTTATATTTTATTATTGCTCCAGCACCCTCTGATGGGCAATAATTAATTTTATTCTAATAGCTAGTTTCCTGGAGTTGGGCTTGTGCACCGAGCACCGCCATGCTTTGAACTGGAGAGTTATAGACACTCTCCTAACACCAGTGATCCTTATAATAATTTGGGGCCACAAATTGGCCCCACTTGAACCTACTTCATAACTTGGTGGAGGAAAAATTTTGGTCAACCCAAATTGGGGAGCAATAAACTAGCAGTCACATTAATAATATGAAATTCAGTCAAT